>JXCR01146278.1:167130-191538 GCA_002079205.1 Phalaenopsis hybrid cultivar
CCCCCTTTCTGGAGAACTAGGCCATGTAGGCTCAACAGGAACAATAATACACAAACTCATGACACTAGACTAAAGAGACTGACCCAATTGCCTAAGCCACCACCATGACCCTTGATCTCGAAACTGCTTATATGCAACAGTATAACAAAAATTCTGATTATATTTTTCACTTATATTTCCTTATTTCGTACAAAAACAAAAAAACTTGATCTTGAAGAAAAAAAAGAATTTAATTTTTAATTTATATATATTGGGATACTACGCAAGTATACGTATTGTTATCAAGTAATATAGAATTTTTTGATTAAGACCTGAATATCGAACCCACAGGGAAGATATGCAATATGCACTTTTTGGAAAACTTTCTATTTTTTAAATAGACAATTATTTAAACTAAAGATGTTTTTGCAATAAAGAAAGTTTAAATATTTTTGGTAATTTTAATATTTTGACAAAAATAAAACAAGCTTAAAAAGATAACTTGAGTTTTTGTAGAAGAAAAGTACATAATATGAAAATATATTTCTTCTTAACATGAATCAGTAATAAGTATAGGAATTCTGATGTGGAAGTATGCAAATTGTGTTGTGCCAAATAGGAGCAATAATATTATTTACCCTTACTAGTGAGCTATAGAGAACATTGGCTAATTTAAAGTTTGAATAGTTCTGTAGACCGGCTAGGCAGAGAAGAAACTAGCCCTCACTCTAGAGTTCCCCCGATTCCCTCCACTTGGGGGCTAACATCTCGTATCAGAATCTAAAACAATAAACCAAGTTAGGGGCTTTAAACTATCACTTTAAGTCCTCTAACTCTACACCCTTCAATGAATATTCCCTTATTTATTTTCACTCAATCATATGAACTACATTCTCATTCATACAACCTCATGTGATTCCTTCCAATTGTTGACTTAGACAATACCAGCCCGGTTCTTACATGTTCTCAGAAAAAATTTTAACATCTGGATTTGCCAAATCAAGAAGTAAATGAAGTACGTGAATTTGAATCATCACAACTTCTTCCAACATTAAAGATCAATACTCTCCACAACTTCCATCCAAAACTTAATTACTTATCATTTTAAAAAGAAAGATAAAGAAAACTACTCAGAATCTATGGAGAAAATACATATTTTTTTAAGAATAAAGATAAAGAAAACTACTCAGAATACATGGAGAAAATAAATCCACACTTTAGTTTAAAAGTAGAAATCATTATCAAACCAACAAAAAGTCTCAATTAAAACCAAAAGTAGTCTAAAACAAAAAATAAAAACTTATCTCAAGTCTTCCACCAAACTCTTGAAGTTCCTTTGAATCTCTTCTCTTTTATAACACTCTCAATATAAAACTAAAATAAAAAGGATAAATATGTGGTGCCTGAAAATCTCTCCAACAAACTCCCCAATTTTAGAACTTTCAAAACTTTCCTAGTACTATCAGGACCCCTTTCAAAGTCTCAATCTTCCTTCTTCTATAATTCTCCAAAAGGTGCTTTGGTATCTCTTCAAAATGTGTCTTGATTCGATGTATTTCTCTAAGAGATGCATCCTTTCACAATAATTTTCGTCCATGGTAGTTGTAACCACCTATTAAGCCAATAGGTGCCTAAAAAACCTCTTCAAAATTTGCAAAAACTGAATTTACTCTACCAATAACTGCGATTGGCGCTTAAGCTCGGGGCCTCTAGTGCTTAGGCGCGACCTTCTCCATTTAACCAGCGCTTAAGCGCCGGATCGGGTGCTTAGGCGCCAGAAAACTTTTGCACATTTTTCACATTTTTGCTCCAAATTTGATCATTTTCACTCCTTTAAGCATTTTTCACCTTTTTACCTGTACTTGAAAGAAAAACAAAAAAATACCTTCCATTAAAGCGCAATATCTAAAAAATAAGTATAAAAATGTGTCTTAAAATACTATATATTTTAGGCATATCTTATCCCCCAAACTTAAAATGTTACTTGTCCTCAAGTGACACTTCAGTATTTAAAAACTAAATATGTATGATATGTATATAAGTTTCTTTAGGAGTAACTAAAATTTAGATTTAGAAATATAGTAGTCCAATTTAGAAAAAAATATTTAGTAAATGAGATCAACTTAAAGTTTAGAAATTTTTAATGTTAAGAAAGATGAAAATATGAATTTCTATCTAATTCAGAAATATTGTAAGTCTTGTAAATTTAGAATTTAGTTCTTTTATTATCTCCACTTAAAAATTTTTATTAAGAATAATTTTACTTACTATACTATATCTATAAGTGTAAGATTTTCTCAAGTCTTATACTTTAAAAAGATCAAATGTAGAACCATTTTTTGATTAGGCACTAATCCTCAAGCTTCTCCTCCCTCATTTTTTCTTCTTCCTCTTTTTTTCCTTTTTCTTTTTTGTTTTCTTTTCTTTTTCTTTTTCTTTTCTTTTTATTTTTTTAGGCAATGATTACTATATCTGGATAGGCATTTAATAATTTTGAATACTACTTTTCCTTTCCTAAGGAAAAGTCTTGATACAAAACTCTTACTTATAAATTTAATAATAGCTTCAAAAATTACTTTTAATAAAAGAAATTTAAGTATTAAAAATAAAAGTCTAAATTTCTAAATTTTTTAAAAATACAATGTTTCTTACTAAAGATAATTACTTATATTAATAATTTTCTACACTAAAAACTTTTAACTTAATGTTTTTCTTCATTACTCAAAATTTCAACTAAATTCTCTTACTTATTTCTAAAATCAAACTTTACTTCCCTAATATAACTTCATATACATGATCAATTTTTCTTTTCAAATCAAGTTCACTTGTAGTTCATTTGAGAACAAATAAAATTAAAGTTTTGAAAATATTTTTCATCCCCCTCAAACTTAAATTTTTAACAGATTAAATAGTTTAGCATCAAATATATATAAGCATGAATGAAATGTAAAATAACTCCTAACAAGAATTTTTATACCCTAATGATACAAGTATAAAACTAAAAACAGGAGTAAAATTAATTTTGATCAAATTTTCTTATATTTTCATTTCAAGTCAACATGTAGAGATTCAATCGACTTCTAAACAGTGGGTATAAATATAAAAGCAAACTAACACACTAACTTGACTTTACAATCTCAACATAAAATCAAACTCACAAACTTGATAAAAGAAAAATATAGGATAGCAAATTCTGAAATGTAATGTTCAAGACCTAAGTTAGCAAGATTTTCATCTTTTCAAAAGACATAGAATTAAGTTAAGTTCTAAACTAACTAAATCACAAAACTCACAAGTGTACTACCTTCTACAGATATAGAATTAAGTTAAGTTCTAAACTAACTAAATCACAAAACTCACAACAGTTACTACCCTAGATTTAAAATAAACCTACTAACTAAGACAAACATCATAATAACAATAAAAAATAAAAGTTCAAAACACAATACATAGTATATATCATCACAAAGATGCAAATGTAGCAGTACCACACCACATAGTCCACAACATAAAAATAAACAACACATCACAAATCTCAAGTCCAAAGCACGTAGTCTAACATATATTACAAACATAAAAATCTCTCAATTCTACTTCTCATCTTCTGAATCACCGCTATACCACTTTTCTACAGGCTCATAATCAGGATATCGAGGAAATAGAGAAAATTGCACTCCTGAGTCACCCCTAATTAGGTTCTCTAGAGATGAGTGGAATTTCTCTTCATAATCACTCTTTCGCCTACTATACCTATTAGTATGCTTTACAAAATGCTCTAAATTTTAAACTTTATCAGTGGTAAAATTATTATGATCTATCATCTTCTACAATAATTGATCTTTGGTCTCAGTAAACTCACCTCTAGATGTAGAAGCATGTGAGGTAGATGGTCTAGATGTAGAAGCAGCAGACGTCTCCATTCCATAACTCCTAGAAAAACCTCCTTTCCAGCCAAAAATAGAATGCTCAGAATAAGTCTTCACATTCACCTTAGTGATGGGCTTTAGATGTAACAACACTTCCTCCCAACTATCATATTTAACTCTAGCATGCTCACACAAAGAAAAGATCAAGGAAGCAAATCCCAGACCTGTAGTAGTAACGACAGTGGCAGAACTAATGATAGTCGGATAAATCAAAGCTTCTATGTTGATGAGCTTTCCTTCCTGTATACAATAATTTAACGTCGCTCTCTCTATGGTCACATCATTGAGATGATTTGTTGGTAGCAGACAAGCAGAAATAAAATAGTGTCAGGCCTTTGAAGGTGCACATAAATTTGAAGTTGGGAAGTTTACTCTCCTCTCAATGGTGATCTTCCAAAGTCCTCTTTCAATAGTCAAGCAAGAAATAATCTCGTCTAACTCCACTTCAGTCGGACTATAATTTGCACAAAAGCATAATGTATCAAGTGGTAGATGATAAAACAAGTTGATTACCTCCAGTCAAAAAGGTACCAACTTTCCTCGAACCATGACTCTATTGTCTTCAGCCTCAGGGAGGCTTACATAGAACTCCCTAAAAATAGAAATAATCGCCACTGCAGAGAAACAATAGAATTGTTTCCACTGTCAGCGAACGATCAAATCCTCTATGTCTCGACCTTGATTCTTAAAACACCGCTTCTGACTCAGTTTCCGTGATTACAACGCATCACTTTATCAATCCTGAGCCATTGAACTAACAAATTTACTCAAATTGAAAGGGCCCTTTCCTTTGCTCCTCTTTATTCTTGGTGTCATTCTACAAATTTTATAAATTCCAAAAATAACTTCAAAGATCAAGTCTAAATTACTAAACTAAACTTCCAAAGTATAAACTACACTTCCCATGCAATTTTCATAGATTTGTTTCTCATTTTTCACCACGAATAATGAATTTTCGAATTTCTCCAAATGTGCTAAAAATACATAGTGAAAATCCAAAATTTTTGCACAGAAGTAAAGCTATTACCTCAAGGAACTTAGATCTAGCAAATTTCACTTGATTTCACCAAGAAATCTTCACTTTAGATGTACCCTAGCCCACAAAAGTTGCAAAATTGAGAGGTTGCTGTTGGTGGCGTTAAAAATGGTGATTTTCGGGCTGAAATTTCACTTTTAACCGTTCGCGAACCAATTTTCGTGAACCGACGTTTAAGCGCGGGTAAATGGCGCTTAGGTGCCTGCCTCTCGTGTTGGCTCGCGCTTAAGCGCGAGATGTGATGCTTAGGCGCTAGTGCACAATTTTAAAAATTTTCAAATTAAAGTAAAATGCACTATTTGCCTAAGTAAACCACCCCTAAATGGTCTCATAGAACTTAAATGACTATTTTCAACTTCCTATAACTCCCATCTCTCTCAAAATTCTCCATAAAAACTATTACAATTTGAGGCTAAAAATAACAAAAAATTTCACACAAGCAAACTTATATTAATTCACAAACAAGTAAAAATACCTTTAAACACTTAATTCTCACTCCAAATAGTCTTGAATGAGAAAATTTTCTTAAATACAAATACAAAACAATCATTTCATAATTATACACATATAAGAAGCCATAAATACTAAAAACAAGACTTAAATACTAAACCACTTGAAAACAATAGCTTCTAACACTAAACTTAATTTCATTCTTCATTTGAAGGAATAAGTTCCTGTCTTTCATTAGTCCCTCCAGGAATATAGTGTTGATAAAACAGACGGTGGTGACGAGCTCTGATACTATCTTCTTCAATCAACTTCTGCTTTATGAACATCACCTTATCCGCTTCCTCTATATAACCTGTGTGGCTAAGTTGCATCTTCAATTGCCATCCAATATGCTCTAGATGTGCAAGCAACTCAAGTACCTTGATCTCCAATAAAGCTATAGTATTCTCATATTTGTTGATCTTCTCTGATACCCCTTCAATACTAATGGCTATGAAACCGTTATACATCTCTTATGCACTTTGACTAATTAACCTCTTCCTCATGGTTTCTTCCTTCTTCTTCAAATCCATCTCCCATGAAGACATTTTCTCTAAATCTCACTTTCTCTTAGACTTTTAGAGCTAGAAATGATCTAGGGTGAAATTCCTTCTCAAAACCCTTCTATTTATAGGCCTAAATCCTTACAATAACTCCTAGACACGTTTAGAAACTGCCTTGGCATGTTTTGACAAACTAATTAGTGGTTAAACCTTCTAAAATATTAATTTTGCACATGTGTTTAAACTGTCGTGCTTATGCGTCGGATCTAGCGCTTAAGCTCAAGTGCACTTTTTTGCACTAGTCAACTTAACATCCAAATTCTCATTCTAACATGTCTTGGTCACTAAATAAAGTCAAAAAATCTTTACTAACACATAATAGTTTGAAAAATACTAACCTAATCTTCTTAATCACACACAAAATAACAAACAAAACAAAAACACACTGATAACTATGGGTTGCCTCCCACAAAGCGCTTGGCTTTACATCGTTAGCCCGACGTAACCAGTGCTTTTCATCAATAAATTTATGCAGATCCTATATAAAATAAGATTTCAGTCTATGTCCAATAACTTTAAATATTTTCTCAGACTTAGGATCTTTAAAATCCATAGCTCCATAAGGATAAACTTTTATCACAACAAATGGGCCCATCCACCTGGACATAAGTTTGCCTGGAAATAATCTTAATCTTGAATTATATAGCAAAACTTAATGCCCTGGCTGAAAATTTTTAGTAAGAATCCTTCGATCATGCTACATCTTCATCTTTTCTTTATAAATCTTGACACTCTCATAAGATTCATTCGTTATCTCATTAAGCTCATTAGTTTGCAATAATCTTTTCTCAACAACATCTTTCAAATTATAATTGAACTCTTTAATCACCCAATATTCTTTATGCTCAAGTTCAACTGGTAAGTGACAAGCTATCCAAAATATTAGCTTTTATGGATAGGAGTTCTGTATGCACTCTTATAAGCTCATAAAGCATAGTCAAGTTTGACTGACCAATCCATTTTTGTTGGATTCATAGATTATTTCATAATTCTTTTAATTTTTTGATTGGATAATTCAGCCAAACCACTTTTCTGAGGATGATAAGTAATAGCAATCCTATGATTTATATGATATGTCATTAATAACTTCTCCATTATTGAATTTCTAAACTGACTTCTCCATCATTAATGATAACTCTCGGCATCCCAAATCTATAAAATATGTTCATTTTCAAAAATTTTACAACACTTTGAGCATCACATCGAGGTAGAGCAACAGGTTCTATACATTTGGATACATAGTCCATTGCTAACAAAATATATAAATTTCCGAAATATGGTATAAATGGTCCCATGAAATCTAATCCCCAAATATCAAATATTTCAACTTCTAGCATATAATTGAGGGACATCTCATTTCTTCTAAATATATTGCCTACTCATTCACATCGATCATAATTTTTGATATTAGCATTAACATCTCTAAAAATTGTAGGCCAATAGAATCCAAATTGTAAAATTTTGTATGTTATTTTATCAGCACCAAAATGTCCCCCAAAATCAGAATTATGATATTTTTGGATAATTTCATAAGTTTCTTCTACATCAAAATGTCCCCCAAAATCAGAATTATGACATTTTTGGATAATCTCATAAGTTTCTTCTAATTATGTTGTTTTATCAACACCAAATGTCCCCCAAAATCAGAATTATGACATTTTTGGATAATTTCATAAGTTTCTTCTAATGACATCTTCAAATTAGATCCTTTCTTATTTTATATAAAATGTGTCATCCAAAAAATAAGTCTTAGCTTCAGAAATAAATTTTTTCTTTTTTTGGTATGTCATTCCATAGGGTATAATTTCACTAACAATAAAGTTCACAATGTCGGCATACTACGGAACACGCCACTCATTAATAGTGAACAATTTTTCATCTAAAAAATGTTCATTAAATTCTTTTTCAAAATAGAGTAGTTTTTCTAACTCAAGCCTGGACAAATGATTAGCAATTTGATTTTCAGACCCCTTTCGATCTACTATTTTAAAATCAAATTCTTACAAAAGAAGAATCCATCTTATAAGTCTAGCTTTAACCTCCTTCTTTTTCATTAAGTACTTAATAGCAGAATGATCTGTATGCACTACACAATGAGTTCCAATTAAATATGATCTATATTTATCCAAAGCATATACTATTGCTAATAACTCTTTTTCAGTTGTTGTATAATTGATTTGAGTTTCATTAAGAGTTTTACTAGCATAATAAATTACTTTGAAAATTTTATCATATTTTTATCCTAAAACAGCTCATATAGCAGAATCACTACATCACACATCAATTCAAAAGGTTTTCCCCAATTTGGTGAAACTATAGTTGGTGCAGTGATTAGTTTTTATTTTAATAAATTAAAAGCTTTTAGGCAGTCCTCGTCAAAATTGAAAATTGCATTGGCATAAATGCTTAGTAATCTTTGAAAAGTCTTTAATATATCGCCTGTAGAATCCAGCTTGTCCTAAAAAACTCCTAATTTTTCTTACATTTGCTGGATAAGGTAAATTAGCGATCACTTGAATTTTAGCAGGTTCTACTTCCATACCATATTCTAATATTTGATGACCTAATACAATTCCTCCTCCTACCATAAATTGACATTTTTCCCAATTAAGGACTAAATTTATTTCTTCAAAGTACTTAAGAACTTTAGATAAATGTTCTAAACATGAGTCAAATGAAGTTCCAAACACTAAAATATCATCTATGAATACTTCAAACCCTTTTTCAAATAAATCAAAAAACTTTGCCATCATACATCTTTGAAATGTAGTAGGGGCATTACTAATTGTTGCACATTATTAATTCCCTTTTTTACACATCTATCATTGCTCTTCCTGTGGCTAGGAAAGGACTTCCCAAAATGATAGGTATCTCTTTATCTTCTTCCATATCTAACACAACAAAATCAACAGGAAAGATAAATTGATCCACTTTCACTAGGACATCTTTTATAACTCATTTAGGGTATGTTATTGAACGATCTGCTAATTACAGAGTTACAGTAGTAGGGGTTATTTCTCCTAATCCCAATCTTTTAAATATTGAAAATGGCACAAGGTTAATGCTTGCACCTAAATCACATAAAGCTTTCCCATAAAATATGTCTCCTATTGCACATGGAATTATGAAGCTATCAGGATCTTTAAGCTTCTTAGGAAGCTTCTTCTGAATTATCGCACTGCACTCCTCACTAAGTGCAACAACCTCATTATCTTCAAACTTCCTTCTTCTGTTAAGAATATCCTTCATAAACGTTACATAGCTCGGCATTTATTCTAAGGATTCAACAAAAGGAATATTCATTATAATCTTCTTAAATATTTAAAAAAATTTTGAAAATTTCTTATCCAACTTCTGCTGACAAAGTCTCTGAGAAAATGGAGGTGGTGGTTTTTCCAAATCAATTTTCAACGGAGAAATAGGTCTCTCAGAATATTTTGGAGTGTCCTCTTTTAATTCTTCAATTTTTTCTCTCTCTACTTCAATTTCTTTTTGAACCCGACCTTCCAACTATCTTCTGCTTCTAAGTTGAACAGATTTTACTTGTCCTTTATTATTGTATTTTGGATTTGATTCAGTATTACTAGGAAGTGTTCCTTGGGATCTATTACTTAATGAATTTGCAATTTGCCCAAGTTGATTCTCAATATTTCTAATTATAGCTCTTGACTTTATAATTGATTTCCCATTTGTAACACCACTTCTTCTATAGACAACTTCAATATTTCTAATTGTAGCTCCTTGACTTTATAACTGATTTCCCATTTGTAACACCACTTCTTCTATAGACAACTTCTTCTCCTTAAATGGTATTACTATTAAAACCTGGATGATGAGTAGATCTATAATTATTATTCCCTTGATTGTTCCAGTTTCCTAATGAGTTTACTTGGTTGTTCCCCTATTGCTGATTATTACCACCCAAATTGTTATTCCAGTTAAAGTTGGGATGGTTTTTCCAACCTGGGTCTTAATAACTTGAATATGGGTTATTCTGCTTATTATTTATGACATTTAAGGTTTCTAATGATGCTTGAGAATCTACCATTTGGCCTAATGAATTATCTTCAATCATGGAAATTGATTGACAAAAAATCATTCCAAATTGGTCTAACTTCCTTGAAATTGCAGCAACTTGATTTGCTAACATAATAAATGCATCAGTTTCATGAATATTGGCTACTTTCTTTGGATTCACCTTCTCAGAAGGCCATTGAAAATTATTGGTAGCCATCTCTTCAATTAAAGCATAATTTATGAATATTGGCTATTGGCTACTTTCTTAGGATTCACTCTCTCAGAAGACCATTAAAAATTATTGGTAGCCATTTTTTCAATTAAAGCATAAGCGTCATGAAATAGTTTTGACATCAATGAACCGGCAACAGCGGCATTGATAATTGATCTAAGAGATCCAACTAATCCATTATAAAAAGTTTGAAATATTAACCAATCTGGTATAACATGTGTGGACAGTTTCTTAAGAGTTCTTTAAATTTTTCTCATGCTTCATAAATAGATTCCCCTTCAAACTGATTAAAGGATGTAATATCATTTTTATACTTCGCAGTTTTTTATGGTGGAAAATATTTAGCAAGGAATTTTTGTGTTAAATCACCCCAAGTTCTGATAGCTTTTGATGGTGGAAAATATTTAGCAAGAAATTTTTGTGCTAAATCACCCCAAGTTCTGATAGGTTGGTGGAAAATATTTAGCAAGGAATTTTTGTGCTAAATCACCCCAAGTTCTGATAGATCTAGATGTTAACAAATTCAACCACATCTAAGCTTTATCCCTCAGTGTGAAAGGAAATAACCTAAGTTTTATGACATCATCTGATACATCATCATATTTAAATGTAGTGTACAATTCTATTAAATTGGCAACATGTAAATTTTGATCTTCAGTTGGTGATCCCCCAAACTAATTATTTGATACCATTTGGATAATAGCAGGTTTAAGCTTAAATGAATTAGCTACTACAGTAGGTTTTTTAATACTACAATGAAGTTCATCTACAGTAGGGTTGACATAATCTCTTAAACGTCTAAACTCTTGATGAATTTCAGCATTTTGATCATTTTGGTTTGTCATTTATGTAGTTTTTTTAGATTTTTCAAGATTTTTAATTTTTTTGGTTTTTCTGATTTTTTTAATAATTCTCTCTAATTCAGAATCGTAGGGCACTAGTCCTTCAAAACCTGAACTACGCATACACTAACATAAAATAAAATAAAACTAAACGCACACAAAATAAAATACAATAACTTAAAGTTTAAATAAGACTTTCTAAAAATAGAAGTTTGCTTTTAAATATATAAATTCTTTAAAATTTTTACTTCACATCCAAAGCAACGGCGCCAAAAACTTGATCCCAAAACTGCGTATATGCAACATTACAACAATAATTCTGATTATATTTTTGACTTATATTTTCTTATTTTCCAACAAAATAAAAAACATGGTCTTGAAGCAAATAAGAATTTAACTTTTAATTTTTATATATTGGGATACTACCCAAGTGTACGTATCATTATCAAGTAATATAGAAATTTTTGATTAAGACCTGAATATCGAACCCACAGGGAAGATGTGCAATATGCACTTTTTAGAAAACTTTCTACTTTTAAAAAGACAATAATTTAAACTAAAGACATTTTCACAGTAAAGAAAGTTTAAATATCTTTGGTAATTTTAATATTTTTACAAAAACAAAACAAACTTAAAAAGATAACTTGAGTTTTTGTAGAAGAAAAGCACTAAATATGAAAATAATTTCTCCCTATCATGAATCAGTAATAGTATAAGATTCTGTTGTGGAAGTATGCATATTGTGTTGTACCAAATAGGAGTAATAATATTCTCTACCCTCACTAGAGATGCTATAAAGAACATTGGTTAATTTAAAGTTCGAATAGTTTTGAAGACCAGCTAGGCAAGGAAGATAATAGTTCTCACTATAGAGTTCCCTCGATTCCCTCCACCTGGGGGCTAACATCTCGCATCAGAACCTAAAATAATAACCAAGTTGGGGGCTTTAATCCTGTCACTTTAAAGTCCTCTAACTCTACACCCCTCAATGAATATTTTCCTATTTATTTGCACTCAATCATATAAACTACATTCTCATTCATACAACCTCATGTGATTATTTCCAATTGTTGTCTGTGACACTACCAGCCTGATTTTTATATGTTCTCACGACAAATTTTAACATCTGGATTGGTAAAATCAAGAAGTAAATGAAGTACATGGATTTGAATCATCACAACTTCTTCCAACATTAAGGATCAATACTCTCCACATCTTCCATCCAACACTTAATTACTTATCATTTTAAGAAGAAAGATAAAGAAAACTACTCAGAATCCATGGAGAAAACAAAACCACACTTTAGCTTAAAAGTAAAAATCATTGTCAAATCAACAACAAGTCTCAATTAAAACCAAAAGTAGTCTAAAAAAAAAGATAAAAACTTATCTCAAGTCCTCCACCAAACTCTTGAAGTTCCTTTGAATCTTTTCTCTTTTACAACACTCTCAATTAAAAACTAAAATAAAAAGGATAAATATGCGGTGCATGAAAATATCTCCAACTAACTCCCCAATTTTAGAAATTTCAAAACTTTCCCAGTACTTTTAGGAGCCCTTTGAAAGTCTCAATCTTCCTTCTTTTATAGATCTCTAAAAGGTGCTTTGGTATCTCTTCAAAATGTGTATTGATTTGATGTATTTGCCCAAGAGATGCAACCTTTCATAATAATTTTCATCCATGATGGTTGTAATCACCTATTAAGATAATAGGTGCCTCAAAAACCTCTTCAAAATCTGTAAAAACCAAATTTACTCATCCAATAACTGCCACTGGCGCTTAACCGCGGGGCCTCTAACGCTTAGGCGCGACCTTCTCTGTTTAACCGACACTTAAGCGTTGGATTTGACACTTAGGCACCAGAACACTTTTGCACATTTTTCACCTATTTGCTCCAAATTTGATCCTTTATCACTTCTTTAAGCATTTTTCACCTTTTTACTTGTATCTGAATAAAAAACACAAAAATACCTTCCATTAAAGCGCAATATCTCAAAAATAGGTATAAAAATGTGTCTCATAATATAATTTAGGTGTATCAGTTTGCCACCGACCTGTTGACCTCACTTTTGGTTGAGGTCTAGAAATTTCTTTAGTAGCCTAGGTCTATGTATATTTTAGGCGTATCAACCCCCTAGAATAGCCTCTATTGACTTGAATGGAAAAGAGTCACCACAGTAGGTAAGCCCCCTTACTGAGTGCCTGCATGCTACATCACCATAGCCGACAAGTGTTTCCCCTCCTTATGGTTGTTGTGGAATCGTGATGGGGAAAATGACAACCCTCTTTGGTGTTGTAATAATGCGTGCACATCGTGACCTCCTAGAGACTCCTTCCATCACATCCTTCTTAGGATGTTGAAGGGGTGTTTCTGTGATGCCTCGGGTAGTTTGGGAGTACCATTTCTCTCGGCCACCCCCATCTTTAGATAACGCTCAGGACAAATCCAAGGATCTTCTACACCTACCATGGTTTGACCGCTAGCATTATGTGTGATTAACTTATCAAACCCACTCCTCATCTTCCAGCTCAACAGTTCCCTGGAGCCTGTTGACCTCACTTTTTGTGAGGTCCTAAAATGACACTTACATACTTGATACGCCGAAAAATTACCTACCTTTTCATATATATTTTATGCTCAATTTTAATAATTTGTAATGATATTACACTTTAAAGAAGGTATTTTGCATATTTTTTGTTTCAGGTACAAGAAATGAAGTTTTGGATAAAATGAAGCAAAAATGTTGCAATTTGGAGTAAAAATAAGCAAGAAAAAAAATTCTGACTGGACACATTTTGATATGTCTTTGTATGCTTAATCTACTTTACATTTCTCACAAGTTTTTGAAATAAATTACAATTTAAAGAAAGGTTGTTTTCATACTTATTTTGTAGGTATACCTGTTAGGAGCAAAACACAATTGAAATGGGGCAAAGCAGAGCTGAAATGGAGCCAAACTGAGCAAAACTGTGGAGCTGCTGCAGAGTGGTGCATGATGCACTAAAATCTAGAGAACTGGCACATGATGTACCAGAGATGACTTTTTACAGATTAAGGCAGTTTAGGATAAATTTTGGGCAAATTTTCAAAGGGACACTTGTTCTAAACACCCCTTTGAGTGATTTAATGCATCTAGCCACTTTGGAAGGTTCCTTTATGAAGGGTTATGTTTCTTAGACCAATGGAGATGTCTTTTGAATTCAAAAGAGTATACTTTTAGGAAGAATTTTGGAGAGAATTTTGAATTCTTTTTGGAGGGAGACAACTTTTATAAAAGAGAGGGAAGTCTAGGGCTTGAAAAGGAGTTTTTGATGGGGGCGTGTGTCTGTGTGTGTGTGGCGTGAGAGTGAGAAAAAGGAAAGGGAGAGAGAGAGAAAGCAAGGGCTTGGATATTTTCTTCAAGGATTGTAGGAGGAGAGGGAAGGTGACAAATTTCTTCTTTATTACATTTCTAGTAGAGAATTGAGAGTGCTTGTAAGGACAGAAAGGTTTGAAGAGAACATCTAGGGATTTTCTTAGGAAGGATTGTGAGATAAGTTGTGTGTTTTATTTCTTTTATTTTGTAAACTTTTTTTTTATTAATGAAATTTATTTTTTGCCGTTTCTTTTCATTAATTCTAAGTAGCCTTCTTTATCCTTCTCTCTACTTTGAGATATGGTTTTGTGAAGATTTGATTTGATTTTATACAATTTTAAATGTCAATAATTTATGATTTTTTGAACCTAGATTTTCATTTACGTTTTGATTTGGCCAATTGAAATGTTAAAATGTGTTGAGAAACATATGTTCTGAAAGGGCTATGATCTCTACAACTTGGGGAGGATCACATTTGATTTCATGGGAGAGTATTTCATCCATTGAGTTGAGTGCAAATAAATAGGAAAAATATACTTTATTGGATGCAAAATTAGAGATTTTAACATGATAGATTAAAATCTCCAAATTGTTCTAGTTGAATGGAAACTGATGCGAGATTGTTAGCCCAAAGGTGAGGGAGTAGTGAGAGCTCTGTAGTGATAGCCGAAATCCTCCCAGCCTAACCACAAAATTAGGGACCAAACTCTGGATTAGTCAATATTTTTTTTGCACTCAAAAGAGGGTAAAGAATAGGATAGGTCATATTTGGCACAAAACAATTTTTATATATTTTTAAATGATTTTAATTTCTTCGCAAACCCTATACTCATTGTAAAGGGGAAGGATACTTTCTTAAATTTGAACTCTTCATCACAAAACTTTGTTTAGTCTTAGTAAATTTAATTTTGAAGTTTAGAAATTAATTTAGTAAACTTAGTTTTTTTAGTTACAGTTCTGTTAACATTCATTAAGCCCATTTTAAATTGACTTTCTCACTTTATTTTTTATAGTTTGAATATTATGATTTATGTTATTATCATAATAATTTCCATCTTCCAAACTAAGACTTGATAGTAGTAGATTAGAATTAGCTTAAGGAATTTTTTATTATGCTTCTCTTTGGGATCGATACTGGGGTTTTTAAAGAAAGTCGTATATTACTTGAAGCGATACGTGCATTTGCGTAGAACCACTACTGTGGGAACTATTTTATGTATTTTATATAAAATTTTTATTTTGCAAATTAAATACTTAATATAAAGTGGGTCAAGAATTTGACCATATTTTTGAAAACCAAATTACTGTGTAATTTCATGACGGGTCAAGTTCTTGGCACTGTACCGGGGATTTAAATTGACATAAAACACACAGAAAAATAGCACACACCAGGGGCGCATAAATACCAAACATAACTTGAGAAATCCTATGACTCAAGATCCTCAAACATCTTTAAAAGACTTGAAAATGATCATTATGATCATTGAGGCAAAAGGTCTACCAACATTGACCTCATTAGACATATCTAGGGTTAGTAAAACCCTAAACATTGAATTAATTTTCAAAATTCCCTTTCTGGATCTTGATGCACTAAAAACACATGCATATTTAGACCTATATTTTATACTCATTTTTAGTGATATTGCACTTTAAAGGAAGGTATTTTTCATGTTTTATTATAGGTAGTTGATTTTTAGGACTTGAAGCAAAAAGGAAGTAAGAAAAAATGAAATTTGGAGTCAAAATGAAGTTTTTGATAAAATACTCAGGGTCGACGGTGCTAGGATGGACGCCGACGGTGCATACCTACAAAATAGAGGTTGGACTATCCTCAGCGTCGACGACGCCATTTAACAGGGAGCATTGAATTAATTCATGGACCACTGGCGGCAACGATGCTAAGGTGCAAGACCTGTTTATAGAAGGTTTGACGAATTTGGATACTTTTTGAATTATTTTTGGATGCATCTATTGGAAAACCAACATTAGGCTATATTTTGAGCAGAAATTGATCAGAAAAGACCCCCCTTTGACCGTTTTCCACTCTCTTCCACACTACTCCACATCCCCCACAGCCACTTAGAGTCCATTAGTCATTTGTTTCTATAGAGTTTTGAGTTTTTGTGGTGAGTTTAAGTGTGAATTCTTCTCTAAGAGTGTTAGAGAGGGGAGAAGTGAAAGATTTCTTCTTCCTGCATCTTCTAAGAGAGGCTACAAGGGATTTATTTTTAGAAACAGTTTCAGCTAAATATTGTTTGTTTATTATTGTTGTATGAACTTTCTTTTATATATGAAATTTGTTTTTTGTTGTATCTTTCTCATGAAGTCTGAGTAGTTTCCTTTATCTTTCTCCCTACTCTGAGATATGGTGAAATGAAGAGATAATTTGGATGTGCCAATTTTAAAATATAAAATAGATTGTGATGATTTTTCATTACGTTCTTAATTTACTTTTCAATCTAACCAATTGAATTGTTAAAATATGTCGTTAAACATATGATCCTGGAAATGGAATATGAGTTCTACAATAAGAGTAAGAATCACATTTAAATTCATGAAAGAGTATTTTTTTCATGGAATTAAGGGCAAATAGATAGAGAAATATACTTTTTTGGGTGTAGAATTGGAGATTTTAGGGTAACAGACTAAAATCCTCAATTCAGTCTTAGTTTTTAAGAACTAAAGCGAGTGTTACCCTTCAGGGGAAGGGAAGTGGGAGCTCTGGAGTGAGAGCTAGTATCCTCCTAGCCTAACCATGGATTTAGGGACTAAACCTGAAATTAGCCAATAATTTTCTATAACACTGAATCAGGGTAGAGAATTAAAATTGCTCCTATTTGACACAATACATATTTAAACCATTTCTCTGATCTCATTTTAAGAAAAACTCATTGTAGTAGGAAAGATGCTTGTTCATATTAGAAAACTTCATCACATAAACATAGTTTAGTAGTTGTTGTTTACACCTTGCATTTTAATTTTACTGGTAGTTATTGATTTAATTCTGCTAGTATCTCAAACAAATTTGAAATTAATGACAGTAATTTCGTTTTATTTATGTGAATTTCATAGTTAATTTATCATTTCAAATTTAAACCTTCCTCGTGGGATCGATATTTGGGGCTTAAATAGAAATTCTCTTATTACTTGATAACAAAACGTATACTTGCGTAGAATCCCAACATAAATTGCTTAAATTTCTTATTCATAAAATAATGCATCAACCTTTTGGCATCATTGTAAAGCGGAGTGATCTTTATAATTTTTGCACAACTATATTTTTGGGATCAAGTTTTTGACACCATTGCCGAGGAAGGTAACGGTAAACTAAATAGATTTGGTAAATTAGAAAATTTAGAGATAAAGTATAAAAATATATTATTAAAAAATAAAAAATCATAAAAAAATATATAAATATTTAAGAATATTTTTAAGAATTTTTTCTTTACTTATTATATTTGTTTATGCGAAATATTAGATTTGATGGTTTAGTACCTTATGATTCAAAATTAGAACGTACTATTAGAAAAATTCAAAAACAATAAAAAAAATTAAAAATTTGAACAAAATAATGAATAACTTAGATAATCAATAAAATGAAAACTAACAAAGTCCTTTAAAAGAATATGCTAATCCGACAGCAGATGAACTTCACTTGACTATTTAAAATCCTGATGTTACTGCTAATTCATTTGAGCTTAAACCTACTATTATCCAAATGGTACAAAATAATCAGTTTGGAGGAACACCTACTTAAGATCCTAACTTACATCTTGATAGTTTTCTTGCAATATGTGCTACTTTTAAATATGGAGTGTCTAATGATGTTATTAGGCTTAGACTTTTTCCTTTTTCATTAAGGGATAAAGCTAAAGCTTGGTTAAATTTATTAGCACCTGATTCTATCAAAACTTGGGGAGAACTATCACAAATTTTTTTGGCTAAATATTTTCCACCCTCGAAAGCTGTTAAGCTTAGAAATGATATTACATCCTTTTGTCATTTTGAAGGGGAATCAATATATGAAGCCTGAGAAAGATTTAAAGATCTTCTTAGGAAATGTCCACACAATGTTTTACCAGATTGGTTAATAATTAAAACTTTTTACAATAGATTAGTAGGATCACTTAGATCTATTATAGATGTTGGTTTACGTGGATCACTAATGTCAAAACCTTTTGATGAGGCATACTCATTAGAAGAAGAAATGCTACTAAAAATTTTCAATGGCCCTCTAAACGGGTAAATCCTAAGAGAGTAGCTAGTATTCATGACTCTGATGTAATGTCTATTTTAGCTTCTCAAATTTCTGCTACATTAAAAAGGATTGACCAAATTGGAGTGAAATATTCTCAAATACCACAAGTATTAGAGGCAAATTCACTAGGACAGGTAATTGATACTCAATCATCTTATGAAACTTTGAATGTTATAAATAATCAAAATAACAATCCCTATTATAATTATTATAACCCTGGATGGAAATATCACCCTAATTTTAGTCGGAATAATTATAACAATTCGATGAACCCCTCAAGAAATTTAAACAACCAAGGAAATCTTAATTATTGACCTTATTATCCTCCTGAATTTAACTCTAACCATAACCCACAAGTTAAGGAAAAGAAGTTGACGATGGAAGAAGTAATGTTGAATATTGGATATCAAATACAAAATCAATGGGCTACTATTAGAAATATTAAAAATCAATAAGCACATATTGCTACTGCACTTAGTAACATACCTTTAAAAATTCTTCCGAGTATTGTGAATGTTAATCCAAAAGATCAAAATATGGAGCAACTTAAAGTTATTCAATTACGAAGTGGAAAAGAAGTAGAAACAAGAATCCAAAGAGAATTTAAAGTTGAGGAGGAGAAGGAAGAGATTGAAAGCGACCACAATGAAAATGAACCAATACAAGTTTGTTTAGAAAAATCACTACCTTCGTTTCCTCAAAGATTGAAGCAGAAGAATAAAGATAAACAATTTACAAAATTTTTGGAAATCCTTAAAAAGTTAACGATAAATATTCCTTTCATTGAGGCTTTGGAACAAATGCCAAGTTATGTAAAATTTATGAAATATATATTAAATAAGAAAAGGAAGTTTGCAGATCATGAGATCGTTGCACTCAGTGAAGAGTGCAGCTATTATTCAGAAAAAGCTTCATGAAAAGTTAAAAGATCCTGGTAGTTTTACTATACTTTGTGCTATTGGTGCAATTTTTTTTTGGAAAAACCTTATGTGATTTAGGAGCAAGTATCAATCTTATGCCTCTATCGATTTTTAAACATTTAGATTTATGAGAGATTTCCCCTATCTATAACTTTATATAAGGAGTTATCGAAGATGTATTAGTAAAAGTGGATAAATTTATTTTTCCTGTATACTTTATAGTATTAGATATGGAGGAAGATAAGGAGATTCCTATTATTTTGGGGAGATCAATTCTTGCAACTGGGAGAGCTGTGATAGATAGGAAAAAAAGAGAATTAATAATAAGAGTTAATGATCAAGAAGTTACATTTAATATTGCGAAAGGTATGAAATATCCTGCAATAGAAAAATATAATGAATGTTTTAGAATGGAAGTTTTTGATTATTTGAGTAATGATCAATTTAAGAAAATGTTTGAAGAAAAATGAAGGTAAGAAGAATATTATGAGAATGAAATAAAAGAAGAGAATTTAGATTATATTCAGGACAAATTTGAAACTTTAGATTTATTGGAAAATGATAATAAAAATTTTATTCCTTCATATATTAAACCACTTGAACTTGAAATGAAAGTATTACCTGCCAATTTAAAATATGCATTTTTAGGAGATCCATCTACATTGCCTGTTATGGTATCTTTTGATTTAACTGAAATTCAAGAACAAAAATTAATAAAAATATTAAAAGGATATAAGAAGGCTGTTAGATGGACTTTAGCAGATATTAAAGGAATAAGTCCTTCAGTTTGTATGCACAGAATTCTATTAGATGAGCAATATGAACCTAAAGCTGATCCTCAGAGGAGATTAAACCCAATAATGAAAGAAGTTGTTAAAAAATAAATCTTAAAATAGTTAGATGCTAAAATTATATATCCCTTGGGTAAGTCCAGTTCACTGTGTTCTAAAGAAAGGAGGAGTGACCATTGAAGTAAATGAGAAAAATAAATTAATTTCATTAAGATAAATTACTTGTTGGCTAATTTGTATAGACTATAGAAAATTAAACATGGCCACAAAGAAAGATCACTTTCCTTTAGCCTTTATAGACCAAATGTTGGATAGATTGGCTGGAAACAAATATTACTGCTTTTTAGATGGATACACTAGGTATCATCAAATTCCAATTGCTCCTGAGGATTAAGAGAAATAACATTTACAAGCCCTTATGAAACATTTTCTTTTCGTAGAATGCCTTTTGGACTCTGCAATGCACCCGAGACAATTCAAAGACGTATGATGTCAATTTTTAGTAATTTTATTGAACATGGAATGGAAGTACTTAAGGATGATTTCTCTATTTTCGGGACTTCATTTGAATTATGTTTAAATAATTTCAAAAAAGCTCTGGAATTATGTGAACAAATCAACATATTACTAAATTGGAAAAAATGTCAATTTATGGTTGTAGGAGGAATTGAACTTGGCATAAAATTTCTGAAAATGGCATGGAAGTAGATCATACAAAAATTCAAGTTATTGAGAAATTACCACCTTCTATTACGGTTAGAGGGGTAAGAATTTTTCTAGGACGTGCTGGTTTCTACAGGCGTTACATTAAAAATTTTTCAAAAATAACTGAGCCATTATGCCAACTTTTAGAAAATGATACAAAATTTGATTTTAATGAGGAATGCATAAAATCATTTGAATTATTGAAAGAAAAATTAATTACTGCACCTATTATAGTTCCACCTGATTGGGAGAAACCATTTGAAATTATGTGATGCTAGTCATTATGCTATTGGAGTTGTTTTAGGACAAAGATACAAAAAAGTTTTTAAGGTAATATATTATGCTAGTAAAACTCTAAATGATGCTCAAATTAATTACACTACTACTGAAAGAGAGTTATTAGTTATTACAATGTCTTTGATAAGCTTAGAGCTTACTTGATTGGAACTAAATGTATAGTACATACAGATCATTTTGCTATCAAATACTTCATGCAAAAGAAGAATGTTAAACCAAAGTTAATTAGATGAATTCTTCTTCTACAAGAGTTCAATTTTATGGTAATTGATAGAAAGTGAAATGATAATCAAGTAGTTGACCATTTGCCTAGACTAGAAAAAAAATATTAACTAATTTTGCGGATGAATTTTTAGAAAATTTTGGTGTTGAACAATTATATAATACTGATATAATGAATATACTACGGTATGTCGATATAGAAAATTTATATTGTAAATGATATTCTACCACTAGATGTTAAGAATCAACAATTAAAGAAATATATTTATGATTCAAAATTCTATTTTTGGGATGACCCATATTTGTATAAACAATGTAAAGATCTAATTATTAGGAGTTGTGTGCCTTATGAAGAAACTCAACAAATAATTGAAAGTTGTCATTATTCTGAATTTGGAGGACCTTTTGAAACAAATAGAACTAAACATAAAATTTTACCAGCTGGATTTTATTGGCCTACTCTTTTTAGGGATATTAATAAATATATTAAAACATGCGATCAATGTCAGCGAGTATGAAATTTTTCCAAAAGAAATGAAATGCCTCTAAGTTACACATTGGAAGTTAAAGTTTTTGATGTGTGGAAATTAAATTTTATGGGACCATTTATGTTTTCATTTGAAAATTTACATATATTATTTGCTATTGATTATATGTCCAAATGGATTGAAGCTATTGTTGTACCTAGTTGTGATGCTCAGAGTGTTTCTAAATTTTTAAGTAAAAATATTTTTACAAGATATGGAATGCCGAGAGTAATTATTACAGATGGAGGATCCAATTTTAGGAATAAGACAATCGAGAAAGTAATTAAAAAATACGATATTGTGCATAGATTCTATACTGTTTATCATCCTTAGACTAGTGGTCTAGCAGAGATATTAAACCATGAAATAAAATTAATTTTAGAAAAATGTGCAAATCCCTATAAATTGGATTGGCTTGCTTGATTAGATACTGCATTATGGGCATACAAAATTGCTTATAAGACTCTTATTGGAATGTCTCCATATAGACTTATTTTTTGGAAAAAAAACATGCCACTTACTAGTAGAATTGGAGCTTAAAGCATTTTGGGATATTAAGGAATTTAATTTTAATCTAGAAAATCCCGATGAGAAAAGATTGTTGCAACTAAATGAACTTGAGAAGATTAGAACTGAAGCATATGATAATGCAAACATCTATAAAGAGAAAAATGAAAATATGGCATGACCAAAATATTATTAAGAAAAATTTTAAACCTGGACAAGAAGTTCTATTATATAATACAATATTTAGATTATTTCCAGGAAAATTGAAATCCAGATGGTTAAGACCAGTTAAAGTGATTAAAGTCTAACATTATGGAATTGTTTTTATTAAAGATCCTAAAACTGGAAAGATTTTAAAGTTAATGGGAATTGATTGAAACATTATTATGAATGACACATGCCACAATTTAAAGTAATTTTGATGTTAAGTCATCCTGATTAAACAATGATATGTCGAGCTGACAACGTTAAACCAAACACTTTGTGAAAGACAACCCATATATAAATCATATATATATATATATATATATATATATATATATATATTATTTTGTTTAATAAGTGTTTTATATATTAGGAAATATTAATATTTTTGAATCCCACACAATTTCATATATCATAAATTAAGACAAATATTATTATTAGAGGAAAATTTAGAACCGAATTGAATTAAAAAAATAAGAGACGCAATTTTTGCCTCTGGCGCCGACGGTGCCCATCTACATGAGCCTTGGCACCGACAACATCACAAGCAGCTTCGTGCATTCAGGACGAATTTGGTGGACTTTGGCGGGATCACACTTCGAAATAACCACTGAATGGTGTTTTTAAAGGCCTAAAAACTGCCTTGAACAATCAAAAACTTCTAAATTTTGAAATCCATGGCTTCTAATTCCAGAAATACTTCTAGGTATGGAGTTTTCAATACAAGAAAGTTTATTAGTTTTGATGTGTAGAGATTATACGACAAAGTCATTACAAAAAAAAGACTTATCAAAGAGAGAGGCTTTGTCAATCATGGATTGAGTAATCCAAGTTCTCTGATTAATAAAATCATTGTACAGAGACGTTGGAAAGTTCTATGCTACACTATCGCTATAGTTGTTGTACTAGTGGTAAAATAATTCTTTGCTAACTTACATAGAATTACCCAAGGAGTCGTCTTCATTTGAGGTAAGGCTGTACCACTTACTCTGCCTAGAATTAATGATTTGTATATGGTAGAAAAAGTGTTAATCTGTCATTATACAAATTTTATCCCAACAAGAGATATTATGCAAGATGTATATCATTTTATGACGGGTGAAAATGATAATTGCGAAATAGTCTAAAATAAAAAGATAAAAACTTGTCTCAAGTCCTCCACCAAACTCTTGAAGTTCCTTTGAATCTCTTCTCTTTTACAATCACTAAAAACAAAATAACAAAAAGGATAAAGTAAATAAAAAGTGGTTCCTGAAAATCTCTCCGAACTAACTCCCTAGATAAGAACTTTCAAAACTTGCCAATATTTTCAGGACTCTTTTCTAAGTCCTCTCTTCTTTCTCTTATAGTTTTCCAAGAGGTGCATTGGGATCTCTTCAAAATGTGTCTTGATTCAATGTATTTGCCCAAGAGACGCATCCTTTCATGAAAATTTTTTGTCCATCGTGGTTAAAACCACCTATTAAGCCAATGGGTGCCTCAAAAACCTCTTTGAAATTTGTGAAAACCGATTTTACTCATCTAGTAACTGCCATTG
>JXCR01146278.1:191740-228601 GCA_002079205.1 Phalaenopsis hybrid cultivar
CTTAAAATGATAAGTAATTAAGTTTTGGATGGAAGTTGTGGAGAGTATTGATCTTTAATGATGGAAGAAGTTGTGATGATTTAAATCCATGCACTTCATTTACTTCTTGATTTGGCCAATCCAAATGCTAAGTTTTGTTGTGAGAACATGTAAGAACTGGGCTGATATTGTCTCAGTCAACAATTGGAAAGAATCACATGAGGTTGTATGAATGAGAATGTAGTTCATATGATTGAGTGCAAATAAATAGTGAAATATTAATTGATGAGTGTAGAGTTAGAGGAGTTTAAAGTGACAGGTTAAAACCCACAACTTGGTTTATTATTGTTGGTTCAGATAAAAGATTTGTTGACCTCATTTTTTGTTGAGGTTTAGTTTTTCCTCTTTAGTAGCCTAAGCTCTAGCCATTGGACTTTTCCTGTTGACTATTCTTAGAAAACTAGACATGGAACCCTCACCATTAGAAATTCTGAAGCCTTCTCTTCTCAACTTGAAGTTCCACATATTGGTTCTAACCTCTAAACACTTAGTAGGTGGGGTCACTGTGGGGAAAACTCAGGATGAATCACCCTTAGGATTGCTGGACCTTAAGGTTGACCTTGGGTGTTGGTCTGAAGCTAAGGCACTCAATACAGTTATCTACACCCACATTCACTCAATACCATGAACTCAAATTTCTAGCCTAGATCCCTTGATCTTTTGGGATACTCATGTAGATGGTCCCATAAACCGACTAGCCCTAGGGCTATGGTTTGGCTAAGATCACTATGTAGAGGACCCAAAATGGACTACTAGCCCTAGGGCTATGGTTTAGCTAAGACCACTATGTAGAAGACCCAAAATGGGGCTTTAACTCACAACCCTGAACTCAAATCTCTAGCCTAGATCCCTTGATCTTTTGGGATACTCATGTAGATGGTCCCCTAAACCTACTAGCAGGGATATGGTCTGGCTAGAACCACTACATAGAGGACCCAAAATGGGGTTTCCATTGGTCCAAACCTAGATCCCTTGATCTTTTGGGATACACTAGCCCTAGCTATGCCACTATGTAGAGGACCCAAAATGGGGTTCGCATTGGTCCATGGCTATATGGTTTTGCTAAAACCACTATGTAGAGGACCCAAAATGGGATTTCCATTGGTCCATGGCTTAGAACTTCTAAGCCTAGTTCCCTTGATCTTTTGGGATACTCATGTAGATGGTCCCCTAAACCTACTAGCCCTAGGGCTATGTTTGGCTAAGACCACTATGTAGAGGATACTCATGTAGATGGACCCTAAACCTACTAGCCCTAGGGCTATGGTTTGGCTAAGACCACTATGTAGAAGACCCAAAAGGGGTTTTCATTGGTCCATGGCTTATTAGTGATGATTGGTACCTCAACTCTACCAAAATACCCATCTTGGTTTTTCCATTGCTCCATGGCTTGTTGGTGATGATTGGTACCTCAACTCTACCAAAATACCCATCTTGGCCTTTTGCCCCTAAAACACCCCCAAATTACAAAAATACCCCTCTTGGGCCCAAAATTCCAAAAATTCCAAAAATTACCATAAAATCCCAATAAATCCCAAATAATCCCAATTTTATTTCTCTAAACTACTACATAACCCAATTTGGCCAATTTGACCATCTTTAACAAAAATACTGAAATTGCCCTTTAAAGACCCAAATTTCCCCAAATCCAACTCAAATGTCCACCACTTTGATCTCAATTGACCCCAATTCTAATCCTAGACTCCAATTTACTTCTGATATGACCAAACTAAAGCAAATACAAACTCAATTAGTCCTTTATTTGAGCCCAATTTTGATTTGGGTCAAAACCCCAATTTTGACCAAATGACCTAATCTCACCAAATTAAACCCATAGCCTAGTCAATTGGCCTCAATTGATGTTGAAAAATCTTGATAACATTTATATACATCAAAATCAACCATCAATTGACCTTGGTGAAGTTTTAAATCTTTTTGATTTTTGGCCTAAATCCAAAATTCCCAAATTTAGCCCCAAATTGGCTAAGTACGTAAATTTCACCCAATTGAATGCCTTAATCTCTAAATTGGCATCCAATTCATGTTGGCAACTCTTCATGAGGTCCATAATGACCATTTACAACAATCAATTGGAACTTAGCCCAAGGTTAACCCAAGCTAGACCCAAGCCTAACCCAACTTGACCAAATTGATTAAAGTTCAAAATTCCTTCAAATTGGCCCTTCAATTGGACTCAAGGCCACTTCCATCCTTCACCAAAGTTGTTCCTTATGATCATCTACACCAAATGAAACAATCAATTAGACCAATTTACATGGCTAGCCTAACCTAAACCCAAGTATTGGTCATTTTCACCCATTTGGACCCATGCACTAAATGTGGCCTAACCACCCTAAAGCCACCAAATTAACTTCACCACAGCCATTAGTTGGACTTAGTGACCAGTCCAAACACCATAAAATCACCTAAATCAATCCATGGACCAAAGGTCCCCAAAATTAAGGGATCTTATTTCCAAAAATTCACATGCTTAAGATATCTTTATCAAATCCAAGCACATTTGCATTAAATTGTTGTGATGGATGGGTTCCCTGAGCTCCTAGCCACCTCCCCCTGGCCGGCCAGCCAGCCTAGTGGCCGAAAATGCCCAAAAATGACAGCCACTCCCATGGCACCTCACCCAAATCAAACCTAGAGGCTAACTCATCCAAATCAAACTATGGAGCACCTCTACCCTCCACCTAAGCACCTTATGCACCCAAACTTATGCCCTGAGAGCCACCCCATGGCCTTTTTTATAAAAAATCACCTCCCACGGCCATGGGAGGTGAAAAATTTCTTAGAGAGGCCTCTCCAAACTTCACACAGAGCTTCTCTAAGATCCCCTCAGTGCATTCCAACCATCAGAGAGGCCTCTCCAAACTTCATCTAGAGCTTCCCTAAGATCCCCTCAGTGCATCCCAACCATTTTTCCTCACCCATTCCATTGTCGGAGCTCAACAAAGATCCCCTCAGTGCATCCCAACCATTTTTCCTCACCCATTCCCCTTGTCGGAGCTCAATTTAGCCGGAAACCAGGACAGAACCCAACAAAGCTCCATAGTCCAACAAACTCAAATTAACTTCACCCACACCTTCACAGCAGTGAAAGAAACTAAATCCCCATCAAATCCCCCTTCCACAGAGCCTCCACAATAGCTCTAGACCAACACCTGAAATTGAGCTTGGTCGAATTCATACCTAGGATTTACACTAAGACCAAGGACTCAATCCCTAGCCTTCTTGGACCCCAACGAACGTGCCGAGCACCTCTGATCGAAGCCTCCCTTCTCAGAGCAAAGGTATAAAACTCCTCCTCCTCCCGAGCTTATTTTGATTCTCCATTTATTTAAGCTTGATTTCATAGTACCTTAGCCTTATGGATGTGTTCGTCTCACTTAGATGAGTCCATAGGATCAAGCCCCAAGTGATTTGGTTGAGTCTAGGCCGAGATCTTAAGGTTTTAGTGTGGACGGGCACAAGATCATTCTATCGGGGAAGATGATGGGGAGCCGTTCGATCAAGCGTGTATCAAATGGACGGGAGAGATCACGTCGGACAACACTTCAGAACGTGATCCGCGGGCCGAGTCAGCAGCTACGTGGACGACGGCGTCCAACCAGAGCGCGCCACGCATGCCTTAAGCTGCCTAGGATCTAGTCAGCACGCGCTGATTAAATAAATAAATAGGGATTTTTCCTATTTATTTAAATACCCTTAAATTAGAAAATACATAACTTTGTGTAGAAAAATCACAAAATTAAAATAAAAATACACTCTTGCTCAGTGAACATAAGAGAATAATGTGGAGTAATTTTCAAGTTCATTTGATGCATAAAATATTTTTAATTAATCAAACACTATTTGGAATCGTTTGATTGTCCATGCATATTGACACATCACCTTAGCTTGAAATTTCGACATATTGTAGCCTCTATAAGGGGGAATATTCTCTAATTTTTCCAAAGTCAGAGGAGGTTCCTATATAGAGATTCCATATTTTTCAAGTTATTTCACATCATTTCCTTAAAATAATCATGGAAATTAGCATATTGCCCTATACAGAGACCCATATTTTTCAGGTTATTTCACATCATTTCCTTAAAATAATCATGGAAATTAGCATATTGGTTATTAAATCCTAAAAAAATTTTGAAGGTCTACCATGACCAGAGAAACCTTTGAAAATAATTTCATGGGTCAAGTCAATTAAAACGCAAGGTCTACCATGACCAGAAAAACCTTTCAAAATAATTTCAGGGGTCAAATCATTTAAAACATGCTTAAATTTTCCAAATACTAAATCACTAAGATAGTTAATTTTGAAACATATAAAAATTTAAATGACTTGATTTTTGATCTTCACTGTAATTTATGATCCAGAGAACTCATCATAAAAGGTTCAAAATATTTTGAGTTCATTTGATAACTTAAATTGATTTTTAAAGATAAATACTACTCTTAACATTTAAATAATTTTTTAAAAATTAAAATATAATTCAAAAAATTATGAAACTTAGTTTTTTGAGTTCTTTGTGATCAGGGCTATTTTCTAAAAATAAAATTATAATTAAAAGAAAAACTTAATTTTTTGGCCTATTCTAATTATTTAAATAATTAAAAATTCATAAAAATTATAAAAATAATAAAACTCATGGAAATGTTCTAAGTTGTTTCCTAATCACTTAGGAATAATTAGAATATTTTTCCTGGTTTTCTAAATAAGGATATTGAATTTCAAAGCATAAAAATAATTTTTTTTCAAAAAAGGCTAAAAATGAGTTTTTTCACTATAAAAATTCCAGTAAATCAAATAAAAATTATAAGAATATAAACTTTGCTCCTCTGAGTTTTTTGACCTTGGGGAGATTTTTCAAAAATATAAAACTTAATTTTCACCACTTAAAAGTATTTTATTTTTATTAAATAACCCAGAATTTAAAATAATTCTAATAAATCACAAACAATTAAAAAAATTTTGAAATTTGATCCAAAGGCTTCTCTAAACTAGGTCTACCTCCAGTAAAAATTTCAAATGATTATAATTTACCTTGGTCAAGTTAGGAATTTTCTTTGAAAAATCCTGATTTTGCATTAAACTAATTACATAAATTAAATTAAATTTTGAAAAATCACATTTTCTCCTCTGATGTCTTAATTGACCCATGAATGAGGTATGATAAAAATTTCAAAGTCATTTGAATGGAATTTGACAAATTATGAAGTATTAGAGCCTTAGGGGCAAATGTGTAATTTTGGAAATTTAGCCAAAGTCATTTGGATTAAATTTGATAAATTATGAAGTGTTAGAGCCTTAAGGGAAATTGTGTAATTTTGGAAATTTTATCTTAATTAACATTTAGGCTTAATTCAAGGAGGAAAATGGGCAACCTCTGATCTTAATCAGTTTATTTGGATTTTTGAAACACAAGGGGTTAATTGTAATTATGAAGTGTTAGAGCCTTAGGGGCAAATGTGTAATTTTGGAAACCTTGCCTTAATTAAACATGTTAGGCTTAATTCACAAGGAGGGAAAATGGGTAACCTCTAATCTTAATCAATTTATTTGATGTTTGAAACCCAAAGGGGTTGGAGGAAAAGAGGGTAACCTCTATTCTTTATAATTTATTTGATGCTTGAAACACAAAGGGGTGAACTGGTAGAAACCAATCTCACTTTCTTAATTAAGATTAATAAAAAATTTATTTGATGCTTGAGACACAAGGGGTTAATTGGTAGAAACCAATTTCACTTTCCTCATTAAAAAGATAAGTTAATAAATTTCTAAATTATTAAGATTTGGAAGTTTATTAAAATTAGATGATCCTGGACTTAGGGGTATAAATTTTGAAGTCAATAATTAATCAATTTAATACCCCTATCTTTATTTTCAAATAAAATCCAAATAATGAATCATGACCACTTAAATTTTAACCCTTTTTCAAAACTAATTAAGACACTCACCTAGGCCTTAAGGGCTTAGTGGTGACTTAGGCTAAAAAAAAATGACTAAAAGAGGATTAGAGAAATAAACATAACAAAATCAAACATCCTTGAAACATCATTGATTAAATGAGGATTAGAGAAATAAACATGATTAAATCAAACATCCTTGAAACACCACTAAGCCCAATTAGGTTTAAAAATTTTGCTAAGTGTTCAAATTACACTAACTTGCCTCTTTAAGGGTCTTCACCCACATAAAATTTTGCTAAGTGTTCAAATTAAACTAGCTTGCCTCTTTAAGATGCTTCACAAACATAATTTTTAAATTAAATCACAAGTGGCAATTACCTCTTTCTTAGGGATAATTGAGACATCAATGTTTACTGAGCATTAGAAGTATTCACAGGATGAAACATTAAGTAACATAATGAGTTTAAATGGACTCGAGGCTTTTCACTAGTTGGTGAGAGAAAGGCATGGACCTGCTTCCCCCNTAGCCACACCATGTCCATTTTTATAAAAACTCACCTCCCACGGCCATGGGAGGTGTGCTGAAAATTTCTCAAAGAGGCCTCTCCAAACTTCACACAGAGCTTCCCCCTAAGAACCCCTCAGTGCATCCCAACCATTTTCCCTCATCCATTCCCATTGTCGGAGGTCAATTTTGAGCTTGAATTCCTGCCATAAAATAGGACAAAACCCAATACACCTCCAAAGTTCCCCAAACTTCAATTGGTTGTGCCCACACCTTCACAAGAGTGAGAGAAGCCAAAGCCCCATCGATTTCCCTTCCCACAGAGCCTCTACCATAGCTCTAGACCAACACCTGAAATCGAGCTTGGTAAAATTCATACCTAGACCTTACACCAAGGTCCGGGACTCAATCCTTAGCCTCGTTAGAACCCAACGAACGTGGCGAGCGCCTCTGATCAAAGCTTCCCTTCTCAGAGCAAAGGTATAAAACTCCTCCTCCTTCTGAGCTTATTTTTATTCTCCATTTACTTAAGCTTGATTTCATGGTACCTTAGCCGTATGGATGTATTCGTCTCACTTAGACGAGTCCATAAGATCAAACCCGAAGTGATTTGGTTGAGTTTAGGCCGAGATCTTAAGGTTTTAGTGTGGACGGGCATGGGATCATTCTATCGGGAATGATGGCGGGGAGCCGTTCGATCAAGCTTGTATCAAATGGACGGTGGAGATCGAGCCGGACAAAGCTCCGGGACATAAACCGTGGGCCGAGTGAGTAGCTACGTGGACGGCGACGTCCAACTAAAGCGCGCCACGCACGCCTTTGGAGCTACCTAGGTTCTAGTCAGCACGCGTTGTTTAAATAGATAAATAGGGCTTTTTCCTATTTATTTAAATACCCTTAACTTCAAAAATACATAACTTTGTGTAGAAAAGTCACAAAAATAAAATAAAAATATCTCCTTGCTCAGTGAACAATGGAGAATAATGTGGAATAATTTTCAAGTCTATTTGATGCATAAAATATTTTTAATTAATTAAATACTGTTTAGAGTCATTTGATTCTCCATGCATATTGACACATCTCCTTGGCTTGAAATTTTGACATATTGTAGCCTCTATAAGGGGAAATATTCTATGATTTTTCCAAAGTTAGAGAATGTTCCTATATAGAGATCCATATTTTTTAATTATTTCACATCATTTCCTTAAAATAATCATGAAAATTAGCATATTGGTTGTTAAATCCCAAGAAAATTTTTGAAGGTCCACCATGACCAGAGAAACCTTTGAAAATAATTTCATGGGTCAAGTCATTTAAAACTTCCTTAGTTTTCCAAATACTAAATCACTAAAATAATTAATTTTGAAAAATATAAACATTTAAATGACTTGATTTTTAATCTCCACTGTGATTTATGATCCAGAGGACTCATCATAAAAGTTTCAAAATATTTTGAATTTATTTAATAACTTAAATTAATTTTTAAAGATAAATACCACTCTTAACAATTAAATGATTTTTTAAAAATCAAAATATAATTCAAAAAATTATGAAACTTAGCTTTTTGAGTTCTCTGTGATCAGGGGTATTTTCTAAAAATAAAATTATATTTAAGATAAAAATTTGATTTTTAGCCTATTCTAAATATTTAAATAATTAAAAAATTCATAAAAATCATAAAAATAATAAAACTCATGGAAATGTTCAAAATTGCTTCCAAATCACAAGAACATTTAGAATATTTTTTCCTGATTTTCTAAATAAAGATATTCATTTTCAAAGCTTAAAAATAATTTTTAAAAGGCTAAAAATGAGTTTTCACTAAAATAATTCCAATAAATTAAGGAAAAATAAAAAAATATAAAATTTGCTCCTCTGAGTTCTTTGACCTTAGAGAGATTTTCCAAAAATACAAAACATAATTTTCACCACTTAAATTATTTTATTTTTATTAAATAACCCAAAAATTAAAATAATTCTAATAAATCACACAGAATTCAAAAAATTGTAAAATTTGATCCAAAGGTTACTCTAGTCTAGATCTACCTATAATAAAAATGTCAAGGGATTATATTTTACCTTGGGCAAGTTAGGAATTTTCTTTGAAAAATCCTGTTTTTGCATAAACATAATTATATAAATTAAATTAAATTTTGAAAAATCACATTTTCTCCTCTCATGTCTCAATTGACCTATGAACGAGGTAGGATAAAAATTTCAAATTCATTTGAATTGAATTTGACAAGCTATGAAGTGTTAGAGCCTTAGGGGCAAAAGTGTAATTTTGGAAATCTTGCCTTAATTAACATTTAGGCTTAATTCAAGGAGAGGAATGGGTAACCTCTAATATTAATCAATTTATTTGATGCTTGAAATACAATGGGGTTAATTGTTAGAAACCAATCTCACTTTCTTAGTTAAGATTAATAAAATTTCTAAATTAATCAAAATTTGGAAGCTTATTAAAATTAAATGATTCTGGACTTAGGGGTACGACTTCTGAAGTCAATAACTAATCAATTTAACACCCCTATGTTGACTTAAAATTCAAATCATGATTCATGACTACTTAAAACTTAACCCACTAATTAAGACACTCACCTAGGTCTTAAGGGCTTAGTGGTGACTTAAGCTAAATCAAAATTGACTAAATGAGGATTAGAGAAATAAACATAATTAAATCAAACATCCTTGACACACCACTAAGCCCAATTAGGATTAAAATTTGGCTAAGTGTCCAAATTACATTAACTTGCCCCTTTAAGGGTCTTCACCCACATAATTCTTAAATTAAATCATAAGTGATAATTACCCTATTCTTAAGGATNCAAATCCCAAAAATTCCCAAAAAATCCCAATAAATCCCAAATATTCCCAATTTCATTTCTTTTAATTATCACATGACCCAATTTGGTTAATTTGACCATCTCTAACCAAAATCCCCAAATTACTCTTTAAAGATCCAAATTTCCCAAAATTCAACTCAAATGTCCATCAATTTGATCTTAATTGACCTCAATTCCAATACTAAACTCAAATTCACTTTTAATATGACGAGAATAAACCAAATTCAAGCTCAATTGGTCCATAATTTGAGCCCAATTTTGATTTGGGGCAAAAACCCAATTTTGACCATATGACCTAATCTCACCAAATTGAACACATAGCCTAGTCAGTTGGCCTCAATTAATGTTGCAAATATTTATGACATTCCTATACATCAAAATCAACCATCAGTTCACCTTGGTAAAGCCTCAAATCCATTTGATTTTGGCCAAAATCCATTTGATTTTGGCCAAAATCCAAAATGCCCAAATTTAGCCCCAAATTGGCTAAGTCCCCAAGTTTCACCCAATTGGTTGCCTTAACCTCCAAATTGGCATCCAATTCATGTTCAAAACACTTCATGATGTCCCTATTGACCATTTATAATAATCAATTTTGACTTAGCCCAATGCTAACCCAAGCCTAGCCCAACATGACCAAATTGATTAAAGTTCAAAATTTCTTCAAATTGACCTTTCAATTGAACTCAAAACCATTTCCATCCTTCATCAAAGTTGTTCCTTGTGATAAACTACACAAAATGAAACAATTATTTGGGCCAATTTACATGGCTAACCTAGCCCAAACCCAAGTTTTGGTCATTTGCACCCACTTGGACCCATGCACTAAATGTGACCTAACCACCCTAAAGCCACCAAATTAACCCCACCACAGCCATTAGTTGGACTTAGTGACTAGTCCAAATACCATGAAATCATCTAAATCAAGCCATGGACCAAAGGTCCCCCAAATTAATGGATCTTATTTCCAAAAATGCACAGGATCTTTGCCAAATCAAAGCACATTTGCATTAAATTGTTGTGATGGATTCCTCTGGGTTCCCTGAGCTCCTAGCCACCTCCCCCTGATCGGCCGGCCAGCCTAGTGGCCAAAAAATCTATAAACCGAGAGCCACTCCCATGAAACCTCACCCAAATCAAACCTGGAGGCTAGCTCACCCAAATCAAACTATGGAGCTCCTTTGCCCTCCACCTAAGCACCACAATGCACCCAAACTTATGCCCTGAAAGCCACCCCATGGACTTTTTTTATAAAAACTCACCTCCCACGGCCATGGGAGGTGTGCTGAAAATTTCTTAGAGAGACGTCTCCAAAATTCACAAAGAGCTTCCCTAAGATCCCCTCAGTGCATTCCAACCATTTTTCCTCACCCATTCCCCTTGCTAGAGCTCAACTTTGAGCTTGAAACCTTGCCGGAAACCAGGACAGAGCCCAATACACCTCCACACTCCACCAAACTCTAATTGCTTGTGCTCACACCTTCGAAAGAGTGAAAGAAGCCAGAGCCCCATCAAATCCCCCTTCCACAGAGCCTCTACTATAGCTCTAGACCAACAACTGAAATCGAGCTTGGTCAAATTCACACCTAGACTTCACACCAAGGCTAGGGACTCAATCCCTAGCTTCCTTGGACCCCAACGAACGTGTCGAGCACCTCTGATCGAAGCCTCCGTTCTCATAGCAAAAGTATAAAAATCCTCCTCCTCCCAAGCTTATTTTGATCTTCCATCTACTTAAACTTGATTTCATGGTACCTTAGCCGTATAGATGTGTTCGTCTCTCTTAGACGAGTCCATAGGATCAAACCCGAAGTGATTTGGTTGAGTCTAGGCTGAGATATTAAGGTTTTAGTATGGACGGGCACAGGATCATTCTATCGGGGATGATGACGGGGAGTCGTTCGATCAAGCGTGTATCAAACGGACGGGGGAGATCGCGNGAAAGAGTGAAAGAAGCCAGAGCCCCATCAAATCCCCCTTCCACAGAGCCTCTACTATAGCTCTAGACCAACAANTAGTTGAGGTACAGTGCTCTTTCATTTTAAACTATGAAAAATATGGGGTCAATTTGATTTCATACCAATGCTCTTTCATTTTAAACTATGAAAATATGAGGTCAGTTTGATTTCATACTTCAACGTTCTTCCGAAGCGAGCGACGGGATTTCTATTTCGGTGACCGACAGCTTCTTACGGGCAACTCCCCTCCAACCAACCCGAAATAGCGCAGACAGCTTATGGCGACTCCGCTGGGGACATGCTTTTCTTTCCATATAAATCAAGAAAATATTATCTTCAAACATTGGTAATATGTCCATGTCCCTCTTGGACCAGATTACCCTTCTTCCATTGGCATACTTTACCCATTTCTATCTTGGGAAAAGTACGGCTAACTCTTTGGACTTCAGGACTAGCTGTTCAACCATCTTTGAACAGAGGGGTTCAGAAGGCCATTAAGGACTCTTTAAATTTTCATGTGGGGTCGAACCCCCATTAGGTGTGTCGGTGGACTAGTTCCGCCTGAACGTTGTGCGTTGTAAAGTTGGTCCCGCACTGGGTCCTAAACTTTAAATTTCTCCGTCTCCTTCGGGTTTGAGTTTGCTTTTCTGTGAATCAAGCCAAGTTATTGCACCTCTTCACGCTTATTCAATTTTCTAATTGCAACTTTCGATGTTTTACTCACAAATCAATAATAAATTTGAAAACTAAAATAATAAAGGATATGTCCAGTTTATAAGACAAGTGCGTCAATTTGAGTACTTCTGTCAAAACTGCAAGGCACGGGACATCACTGACTTTAGAAAATTCTTCAAATGACAGGAACAATGTCTTCGCCAAAGTTGATCTTTTCTTTCGCCTCCGGAATGGAGTTCACTGTCAATAGAGATGAACTACCTGAGCTGGCAGTTATTAAGTTTGGACAAGGGTTCGATGATATTGGAGTTAAGTTCGGGAAGGTGGCCGTCACAGTGATGAAGTTTGAAACAGATAAGTCTGTGGAGCGTATTATAGAGTTCAACTTGAAGTCTACCAAAAAATTATCCCCTTCAATGGTGTTGATTGAAAACAACCCTACTAGTGTCAAAAAGTCTGTAGTTGGGAGCGTTGAGATTACTCCTAGAACTGTTTTTACTCCTACTACCGGATACACTGTTACCGTGCCAACTGTTTTGTCGAGTAAGGGAGAAGATATTCTACATGAGGAAGATTCAGTTGACGCTTATGCCTCATTACTTTCTGGATTCGAGATTGGGTCCAATTCAAAGCCTGCACAACTGATAAAGGCACAAGAAAGGAGGCGCAACCAAGAAATTTTGAAAGCCAAACAACCTCGACAATCCCACCAACAACAGGCACAACAATATGGCCAGTCTAGCCAACAACCGCCTCAGGGAAGACAATACCAAGCAGAGAATAAGAGGATATCCTTGGCACAATGACAGAAAGTGGTTACAAGTTTCATGAATTGAGGATATCCTTCAAAGAGGAAGCCGTGTCGAAGATGTTCCATGAATTGCTAAAGGAACAAGGATTTAGGTTACCAAACCTGAAAAAGCTAGAGGAAGCCAATATGAAAGATCATCCTCAATATTGTCCATACCACCAGTTACTCGGCCACACCATAAAAAACTGCTTTGTCTTCAAGGACTGGCTTGAGAAAAATTTCAAAAGTGGAAATGTAACGATCCCAAAAGAGTATTTGAAAGAACCTGAAAAAGGTTCCGTAAATATGATTTCGGTTGATTCAATTAACTTCTACAGAACCACACCGGTGCTCAACAAAAGAAATGAAATTCTTCAGAAATCCCCAATTGACCAAAAAGTAATCAAAGGAAACTCGATTAACGCAAAGTTGGAGAGACTCCGAGCCAATATTGCGCGATTATCTGAAGAACAAGGAAAATATATGAATGATGAAGATTACAATGTGCCATATTACATGGATGAAGGATTAACAAAAATCATTATTGTCGAGACCCAAGCCAATTTGTCTGTGCGCAACGCTCCATCTTCTAGTGTGGAGAACGCCACAGATGAGAGGCAAGGGGCCACCCAACAAAGAGACGAACAGATCAATTATCTCAAAAAGAAAATCCAAGAATTGACGACCACCGTGATTACAAAGCAAAGACAGTCACTATCACCGCAGATGACACTTCCAGAAATGAACCAACCAGAAACCATTCATGTTGCAGATGAAGGGAAAGAGTTCACCTCTGATGAACAACCAAAAAAATACTATATCCAAAGCGTCATACCAGAAAATGAATTTAAACAAATGGTTGAACAAGTTCGGGAGGCCTTAAACCAGTCTAGGGGTGTTGCATTAATTTTAAAGGGTAGACCCTACCCGGAGGAGTTCGATGCAGTACCCTACCACAAGGGTTTTGTGTCACCAAACTTTAAGCTATTTGACAGGACAGTAAATCCCAAACAGCACATAGCACATTTCGGAGCTAGTTGTGGCAATACAAGAAACAATGAAGCTTTACTCTGTCAACAGTTCGTCAGCAGTCTGTCAGGAGTTGCTTTTGATTGGTATGCCGAATTGCTCAACGGATTGGTGAAGACATTCGATGAGTTAGAACTATTATTTGTAAAAAGATTTGCTGGAGTGCAGCATCATATTTCTATTGGAGATCTCGTGGTAGAAAAATAACAGCCTAACGAGACTCTAGTAGATTATATTTTGAGTTGTAGAAAGCCTAGCATGAACTACGAACCTCAGCTACAGGAACATCATGCGATTGAGATTCTACTCAAGAGCATTCATGGGCCAGTAGCTTTCATGCTTAAGGGGCTCACCATCAAATCCTTCAAAAAGCTACTTAACTAAGCTAGCAATCTACAAGAAGAAGTCAAGTATATGGATTCTCACGAGATGGATGAGAAGTCCATGATAACCAAGATATTCGAGAAGAAATCTGGGACAGTTGATGTGGTTAGCAGAGGAAAACGACAATTGCAAATACAAGTCGAACGACATCAACAAACCTTCCAACGTCCTCATCATAATATTCAGCAATCATCTCAGTAGAAACCTTACCAGACATATGAAAGACAAGTTCCAATCATGAACACTCGATCAAATGGGATATACTCTTTTAAAGATGAAGCGACAAAAAAGATGTTCCACCATCTGATCAAGAATCCCAAGTTCAGATTGCCCAAGTCGAAGAAGCCTGGCATGGTCAAGAAGAAAGGACATCCGAGATATTGCCTATACCACAGATTCATCGGACACACCTTAGAAGAGTGTTGCATTTTCAAATATCCGGAAGAATATTTGAAAGAAACCTGAAAGAGGTTCTATAAATATGATTTCGGTCGATTTGTTTGTTCCAACCCATTCCTATGCAACTGCCAACGAATGAAACGCCTCTTGGCTACTGTTGTATTACTATTTTTGTTTAAATGGGAAATTAACATGATCAATGTTAGTTTATCCCATCCCTCCCACTGTAATTAATGAAAGAAAAGGGTTTGTTGTTGTTCAGGATTGTGCAATATTAAAAAAAAAATTGATCGCCTCGAAAGGAAAATTTGGATGTTTTGATAAAACTATGACTTCAGGGGAGAATTAAATTAATGCCCTAATATCTGAGTCATACACTTTAAAGAATTCGGACTGGGTCCTAGGTTGATTTCAAAATAAGATAGTGTGGTTGAAATACGAATAATTGACTCGAGATATCACGAGCCTTTTAATTTCCTGCCACGTGACAGGGTCCTGACTTTCAAACAAGTTATAGTATCCAAAAAATTCGACTTAAGAAACATTTGAGGAATATTAGTCAAGGGAATTTGGACATTCAAAATCTTTAAAAGAAATATGTTCTACCAGATATAGTAATTCTCAGAAAACAAAGGGAGCGAAAAAATTATTGTGTGAAAATTTCTCCGAGAAGAAGCTTGAGGTGAGCATAAAATCAAAAATTGGTGTCTCAATTAAGACATTCAAAATCTTTAAATCATGCTCTGCCAGATATAGTAATTCTCAACAAAACATGGAAAAAAAAAATCAAAGCAAAAGAAAAGTCTCCCTGAGAAGAAGCTTGAGGTGGACGTATAATAAAAAATTGGTGTCCGAGTTTCCCCTGATTAATGAAACTTAAAATGCTCTCTTAACAAAATTCTTTTGATATTATATTCAAGAAAAATTTCAACGATCTTAAGTCTTTTGGCCGATTATTAATTGACTCAGAAATATCTTTGGAAAACAAAAAATGTTTTGATCACACGACCAAAATTCTGAAATCTGCTTAGGTTCATAAAGAAAGAATTAAAGACATGATAATGATATTAGCAGTTAATGGAAATTCAAACTTGAAGTCCTATCCTTCAGTGTCCAACAAATACAACTCCAACTTCAACTCAAAGAAAGTTAGAAAGATTTCACGAAGACAAATTCAACAAACTTTACAAAATCTGCAACAAATGAAATGGTGACTGTTACAAACAAAGCTACGAACTTGCGGCTTCTTCAACCGTGGTATCCGTAAAAATAATGCAAGTGTTGTGTGTACTTAAAATAATATAGTTCTGATGATACCTTAAGGATGGACTATTTTCTACACTTGTCATTTGTCAGGGGACGATACTTCAAAAAGTATTGTACCTTACAATATTTCAGAGACAAAGACTCATTCTTAGAAGCTCAGATGTCGCCCTTGTCTGAAACTGGGTCCAAATCCTAACAAATAGAAAAGAAAATGATAAATTTCTCAAGTTTGAGGTTTCTTACTTTGCTTCCGTAGCACAACTACCTTAGTCTGCACCAATTTTCTTCACATCCCCGCAGAATTCACATTCTACACAAAATCTCAAAAAGTTTCACATTTTTTCCTCACCAATGTCAATGTTCATAAATTCTACTAGTTTCCCACAAATTCGAAATGCGATATTTTAGAGGATGAGGATTTCACATCCAATTCTGCATTGTTTTGTAATGGTTCACACGATATTTTAGAGGATGAGGATTCCACATCCGATTCCGCGTTGCTTTAGAAGCCCCTCCTATCGCAATCTTTCAAATCAAATCTAGAGGTTGAGGATTTCACATCCGATGTCGTGTTGCTTTAGGTTCTCATCCTATCGCAATCTTTCAAATCAAATTCCAGAGGTTGAGGATTCTACATTCGATTCCGCATTGCTTTAGGAGCTCATCCTATTGCAATCTTTCAAATCAAATTCCAGAGGTTGACGATTCTACATCCGATACCGCATTGCTTTAGGAGCTCCTCCTATTGCAATCTTCCAAATCAAATTCCAGAGGTTGAGGATTCTACATTTGATTTTGCATTGCTTTAGGAGCTCATCCTATTGCAATCTTTCAAATCAAATTCCAGAGGTTGAGGATTCTACATCCGATACCGCGTTGCATTAGGAGCTCCTCCTACTGCAATCTTCCAAATCAAATCCTACTATATACTAGAGGTTGAGGATTCTACATCTGATTCCGCGTTGCTTTAGGTTCTCATCCTATTGCAATCTTTCAAATAAATTAAGGTTGAGGATTCTACATCCGAGTCCGCGTTGCTTTATGTTCTCATCTTATTGCAATCTTTCAAATCAAATTCTAGAGGATGAGGATTCTACATCCGATTCCGCGTTACTTTAGGTTCTCATCCTATTGCAATCTTTCAATTCAAATTCTAGAAGTTGAAGATTTCATATCTGATTCTGCGTTGCTTTAGGAACCCCTCCTATCGCAATCATTTGAATCAAATTGAACGATATTCTTGAGGTTGAGGTAAAAAGCCCATCGATTAATTCATGGCATCCTATTCTCATCTTTTAAAATCAATTTTAAGACCACCTTTAATGGATTATGGCATCTGATTCCTATTTCGGGATTGATACCCAAATTTTAATTCCCACCTCGGGGTTAGCACTTACATACTGATTCCCATTTTTTATAAATACCTAAAATTTTATAACTCAAAATTCACTCTCCAATCCCCAGTGAGAGTCCCTACTTATTGATTTCAATCAGACGATCACCTGTTAATTCCCTAGCAGAAACAAATCACACACATAACTCTACGCATACTTCTAGGTCTGCTGACTTAGGAGTTTCTATTGGTTTTTGTTGATCTCGTCGGTCAACGCCAATACGCGCGGTGTGCTCGCCCAGCATACCACACCTATTGGGGGTCCATTTGTTGACCTCATTTTTGGTTGAGGTTTAGTTTTTCCTCTTTAGACTATAGGATTTTCCTATTGACTATTCTTAGAAAACTAGACATGGAACCCTCACCATTAGAAACATTGACTTTTCTATTGACTATTCTTAGAAAACTAAACAAGGAACCCTCACCATCAGAAACTCTACACTTATTTTCTTATTGACTATTCTTAGAAAACTAGACAAGGAACTCTCACCATTAGAAATTCTACAATTTTCTATTGACTATTCTTAGAAAACTAGACATGGAACCCTCACCATTAGAAATTCCAAACTTCTAGTTGACTATTATTAGAAAACTAGACATGGAACCCTCACCATTAAAAATTCCAAACCCTTCTCTTCTCAACTTGAAGTTCCACATATTGGTCCTAACCTCTAAACACTTAGTAGGTGGGTTCACTGTGGGGGAAACTCAGGATGAATCACCCTTAAGATTGCTGGACCTTAAGGTTGACCTTGGGTGTTGGTCTGGAGCTAAGGCACTCAATACACGTATCTACACCCACATTCACTCACAACCATGAACTCAAATTTCTAGCCTAGATCTCTTGATCTTTTGGGATACTCATATAGATGGTCCCCTAAACCTACTAGCCCTAGCGCTATGGTTTACCTCAGACCACTATGTAGAGGACCCAAAATGGGTTTTCTATTGGTCCATGGCTTGTTGGTGATGATTGGTACCTCAACTCTACCAAAATTCTCATCTTGGCCTTTTGCCCCTAAAACACCCCCAAATTAGCAAAATACCCCTCTTGGGCCCAAAATTTCAAAAATTTCAAAAATTACCATAAAATCCCAATAAATCCCAAATACTCCCAATTTCATTTCTCTCAACTGCCACATAACCCAATTTGGCCAATTTGACCATCTTTAACCAAAATCCCCAAATTGCTCTTTAAAGACCCATATTTCCCCAAATCCAACTCAAATGTCCACCAATTTGATCTTAATTGACCCCAATTCCAGTCCTAGAGTCAAATTCACTTCTAATATGACTAAAGTAAACCAAATACAAGCTCAATTGGTCCATGATTTGAGCCCAAATTTGATTTGGGTCAAAACCCCAATTTTGACCATATGACCTAATCTCACCAAATTGAACCCATAGACTAGTTAATTGGCCTCAATTGATGTTGAAAAATCTTTATAACATTCATATAAATCAAAATCAACCATCAATTGACCTTGGTGAAGTTTCAATTCTATTTGATTTTTGGCCTACATCCAAAATTCCCAATTTTAGCCCCAAATTGGCTAAGTCCCTAAATTTCACCCAATTGATTGGCTTAACCTCCAAATTGGTATCCAATTCATATTGAAAACTCTTAATGAGGTCTCTATTGACCATTTAAAATGATAAATTGGGAATTAGCCCAAGGCTAACCCAAGCTAGACCCAAGCCTAACCCAACATGGCCAATTTGATTAAAGTTCAAAATTCCTTCAAATTGGCCCTTCAATTGGACTCGAGACCACTTCCATCCTTCACCAAAGTTGTTCCTTATGATCATCTACACCAAATGCAATAATAAATTGGACCAATTGACATGGCTAGCCTAACCTAAACCCAAGTTTTGTTCATTTGCACCCACTTGGACCCATGCACTAAATGTGGCTTAACCACACTAAAACCACCAAATTAACTCCACCACAGCCATTAGTTGGACTTAGTGACCAGTCCAAACACGAATCACCTAAATCAAGCCATGAACCAAAGGTTCCCCAAATTAAGGGATCTTATTTCCAAAAATGCACATGCTTAATCAAGCCATGGGCCAAAGGTCCCCCAAATTAAGGGATCTTATTTCCAAAAATGCACATGCTTAAGATATCTTATACCAAAGGTCCCCCAAATTAAGGGATCTTATTTCCAAAAATGCACATGCTTATGATATATTTGCCAAATCCAAGCATATTTGCATTAAATTGTTGTGATAGATTCCTCTGGGTTCCCTGTGCTCCTAGCCACCTCCCCCTGGCTGGCCGGCCAGCCTAGTGGCTAGAAAAGCCCAAAATCGAGAGCCACTCCCATGGCACCTCACCCAAATAAAACCTAGAGGCCATCATCCTCCTCCTCCTCCCGAGCATATTTATTCTTCATTTATTTAAGCTTGATTTCATGGTACCTTAGTCATATGGATGTGTTCTTCTCACTTAGATGAGACCATAGGATCAAGCTCGAAGTGATTTGGTTGAGCCTAGGCCAAGATCTTAAGGTTTTAGTGTGGACGGGCACAAGATCATTCTATCGGGGACGATAAAGGGGAGCCATTCGATCAAGCGTGTATCAAATGGACGGGGGAGATTGCGCCAGACAACACTTTAGGATGTGAACCGCGGTCCGATTAAGCAGCTACATGGACTGCGGTGTCCAACCAGAGCGCGCCACGCATGCCTTCGGAGCTGTCTAGGATCTAGTCAGCACGCGCTGTTTAAATAGATAAATAGGGCTTTTTTCCTATTTATTTAATACCCTTAACTTTGAAAATACATAACTTTGTGTAGAAAAATCACAAAAATAAAATAAAAATACCCTCTTGCTCAGCTTCTATTTATTTAAATACCCCCAAACTTATAAAATCCATAAATTTGTGTAGAAAAATCACAAAAATAAAATAAAAATACCCTCTTGCTCAGTGAACAGGGAGAGTAATGTGGAATAATTTTCAAGTCCATTTGATGCATAAAATTTTTTTAATTAATCAATCACTATTCGGAATCATTTGATTCTCCATGCATATTGACACATCACCTTAGCTTGAAATTTTGACATGTTCTAGTCTCTATAAGGGAGAATATTCTCTGATTTTTCCAAAGTCAGAGGAGGTTCCTATATAGAGATCCATACTTTTCAAGTTATTTCACATCATTTCCTTAAAATAATCATGGAAATTAGCATATTGGTTATTAAATCCCAAGAAAATTTTGAAAGGTCTACCATGACCAGAGAAACCTTTAAAAATAATTTCAGGGGTCAAGTCATTTAAAACATCCTTAAATTTTCCAAATACTAAATCACTAAGATAATTAATTTTAAAAAATATAAAATTTTAAATGACTTGATTTTTAATCTCCACTATGGTATATGATCCAGAGAACTCGTCATAAAAGTTTCAAAATATTTTGAGTTCATTTGATAACTTAAATTGATTTTTAAAGATAAATACTACTCTTAACATTTTAATGATTTGTTTAAAATCAAAATATAACTCAAAAAATTATGAAACTTAGTTTTTTGAGTTCTCTATGATCAGGGGTATTTTATAAAAATAAAATTATATTTAAAATAAAAACTTAATTTTTTTGGCCTATTCTAAATATTTAAATAATTAAAAATTCATAAAAATCATAAAAATAATAAAACTCATGGAAACGTTCTAATTTGTTTCCTAATCACTTAAAAATAATTAGAATATTTTTCCTGGTTTTCTAAATAAAGATATTGAATTTCCAAACTTAAAAATAATTTTTTTTTTAAAAAAGGCTAAAAATGAGTTTTCTCACTATAAAAATTCCAGTAAATCAAAGAAAAGTCAAAAAAAATATAAAATTTACTCCTATGAGTTTTCTGACCTTGGGGAGATTTTTTAAAAATATAAAACTTAATTTTCACCACTTAAAAATATTTTACTTTTATTAAATAACCTAGAATTTAAAATAATTCTAATAAATCACAGAGAGTTAAAAAAAATTGTGAAATTTGGTCTAAAGGCTTTTCTTGTCTAGGCCTACCTCGAGTAACAGTTTTAAAGGATTATATTTTTTCTTGGTCAAGTTAAGAATTTTCTTTGAAAAATCCTATTTTTGCATTAAAATAATTACATAATTTAAATTAAATTTTGAAAAATCACATTTTCTCCTCTGATGTCTTAATTGACCCATGAATGAGTTGGATAAAAATTTCAAAGTCATTTGAATTGAATTTGACAAATTATGAGGTGTTAGAGCCTTAGGGAAAATTTTTAAAGTCATTTGAATTGAATTTGACAAATTATGAAGTGTTAGAGCCTTAGGGGCAAATGATCAAAGTCATTTGAATTGAATTTGACAAATTATGAAGTGTTAGAGCCTTAGGGGCAAATGTGAGGATAAAAATTTTAAAGTCATTTAAATTGAATTTGACAAATTATGAAGTGTTAGAGCCTTAGGGGCAAATGTGTAATTTTAGAAATTTAGCCAAAGTCATTTGGATTAAATTTGATAAATTATGAAGTGTTAGAGCCTTAAGGGAAATTGTGTAATTTTGGAAATTTTATCTTAATTAACATTTAGGCTTAATTCAAGGAGGAAAATGGGCAACCTCTGATCTTAATCAGTTTATTTGGATTTTTGAAACACAAGGGGTTAATTGTAATTATGAAGTGTTAGAGCCTTAGGGGCAAATGTGTAATTTTGGAAACCTTGCCTTAATTAAACATGTTAGGCTTAATTCACAAGGAGGGAAAATGGGTAACCTCTAATCTTAATCAATTTATTTGATGTTTGAAACCCAAAGGGGTTGGAGGAAAAGAGGGTATATATGATCTTAATCAATTTATTTGATGCTTGAAACACAAGGGGTTAATTGGTAGAAACCAATTTCACTTTCCTCATTTAAAAAAATAAGTTCATAATTTAAATTGGTAGAAACCAATCTCACTTTCCTCATTAAAAAGATAAGTTAATAAATTTCTAAATCATATTAAAAAGTTTATTAAAATTAAATGATCCTGAACTTAGGGGTATGAATTTTGAAGTCAATAATTAATCAAAATCCTGGACTTAGGGGTATAAATTTTGAAGTCAATAATTAATCAATTTAATACCCCTATCTTACCAAATCATGAATCATGACCACTTAAAGCTTAACCCTTTTTCAAAATTAATTAAGACACTCATCTAGGCCTTAAGGGCTTCGTGGTGACATAGGCTAAATCAAAAATTGATTAAATAAGGATTAGAGAAATAAACATGATTAAATCAAACATCCTTGAAACACCACTAAGCCCAATTAGGATTAAAAATTTGGCTAAGTGTTCAAATTACATTAACTTGCCTCTTTAAGGGTCTTCACCCACATAATTTTCAAATTAAATCACAAGTGACAATTACCTCTTTCTTAGGGATAATTGAGACATCAATGTTTACTGAGCATTAGAATTATTCACAGGATGAACCATTAAGTAACATAATGAGTTTAAATGCACTCGAGGCTTTTCACTAGTTGGTGAGAGAGAGGCATGGACCTGCTTCCCCCTCCTAACTTGTTGGATACCTTAGAGGCCTATTAAACTTAATATTCTCTGCTCAATGGAATCTTCCTTAATTAAACTTCTAAGGACCCGCAAAGATATGACATAGGGTTAGGAAAATTACCAAAATTTTACCCTTTCCCTTAATGAAATCATCCTTAATTAAACTTTTAAGGACTCAACTAAATATGACATAGGGTTTGGAAAACCACCAGGACTTACTTTTCCTGCTCTTCATAAATTGTCTTAACATGCATTTTAAGTTTCAGGTGGTGGAACGAGAAGACTNTGGATATTTACAGGATGAACCATTAAGCAAAGTGATAAGTTTAAATGGACTCAAGGCTTTTTCACTAGTTGGTGAGGGAGAGGCATGGACCTGTTTCCCCCTCTTAACTTGTTGGATACCTCAGAGGTCTATTAAACTCAATATACTTTGCTTAAAGAAATCATCCTTAATTAAACTTTTAAGGACTCACCATGATATGACATAGGGCTAGGAAAATTTTACCTTTCCTCCTCTTCATAAACTGTCTTAACATGCATTTTAAGTTTCAGGTGGTGGAACGAGAAGACTCGCTAGGTACACTTTTATAGTTTTTCAGCGTTGTTTTTTCTTGTACTTTCATACTCTACTTTTATACCTGCAAATTCGCATGATAAACAACGATCTCACCCTGCCTGAGAACTAAAACCATCAGGATAGCCACATACCCAAAACCAAAACTAAAATCAACCAAGATAAAATTCACNTTTTAACATTGTTCTTCTTGTACTTTCATACTGTACTTTTATACCTGAAAATTTGCATGCTAAACAAAGATGTCACCCTGCATGAAAACTAAATTCATCAGGATAGCCACATAACCATAACCAAAACCAAAACTAAAATCAACCAAGATAAAATTCACNTAATATAACTCAAAGTTTAATCACAAACATCATACAAAACCACAACTTTAACTTAATTAAGATGTCTCTATCGGATGAAGGATTCTCTCGGAGGAGTTAACCTACGGTTGCTAACGAGGCTTCCCACGGTTTAAATGAAATTATGGAACTCATTAAGTTGAGTTTAGTAAATTCATTTGGACTAAGTGATTCCAATAGAAAATAGTGGTGCCGGGACGACGGTTTCATAAGTTCATTTGGACTAAGTGAATCCAATAAAAAATAGTGATGCCGGAACAAGGGAACCGTCGGACTAAGCGAATCCAATAGAAAATAGTGATGCCGGAACGAGGGAACCGTAGGATCCTAACCTGACTAAGTGAATCAAATAGAAAATAGTGATGCCGGAATGAGGGAACCGTAGGATCCTAACCAATGAATCCAAATAAAAATAGTGATGCCGGAACGAGGGAACCGTAGGATCCTAACCGGTGTCGCTCAAATCAACTTTAATATGCCCTCAGTAGTGATGCCGGAACGAGGGAACCGTAGGATCCTAACCGGTGTCGTTCTAATCAACTTTAATAGGCCCTCATAAAATTTAAAGAACTTCAACCATAGGGCCACCTGATTTAATATTATNGATTCACCAGCTAAACCAATCTTCCTTCCTTAGACTTAAATAACAAATCCATAAGACTTCGAGGTTGCTTGCTTATGCAACTTAATCTTCCTTCCTTAGACTTAAATAACAAATCCATAAGACTTCGAGGTTACTTGCTTATGTAACTTAAATCCTCACCTTATCTTTAGGCCTTTGTATAGCCTTGCTGCATAATATAATCCCTAACTCGTCTTAAGATTCCGAGGTTGTCGTTTGTCATGACCTAAACCCTCACATCTTCCAGGCTATTTGTGTGATCATTTCACACGAATGTAAGCCCTAACTATTAAAATTAGCAGGATGAAACACCTAAATATTTCTCATCAAAACTGAAGCAAACATTAGGATAGCTTGGGAAGTCACCTAGGTTCTCCTTTGGATCCATGACATCCCGTAGTTCTTCCTTCCTTTGGATTCTACAATAAAAATGTTCCAAATTTGAACTAATCTCCTTTCACACCTCTCCGTTTGATTTCGTTGAAGAGTCCTACCCTTTAAAATTCCTTGAAGATAATTTTTCTTGATTTCTATCGAGAATTTTCTGAGGTGGCTTTGGTCATTGAAGATGTAATTAACTATAGGGGCTTGCGCTTATAGGAAGCATGTCCAAACCCAGCTTAATATAAACTCTATTTAATCCTCTATATTAAATAAGGATACTTGTCGGCAAATACAAAGGTTTCACAGACCAAACGGACGTCATACTTTCCTCAGTTTATTTTGATCGAGCCTCATCCTCAAGTCTTGTGTTTATCCTTTGGGATTGATACAAGATTTCAAGGTACAGTGCTCTTTCATTTAAAACTATGAAAAATATGAGGTCAGTTTGATTTCATACTTTAACGTCCTTCCGAAGCAGGCCACGGGATTTTGATTCCAGCGACCGACAGCTTCTTACGGGCAACCCCACAAACAACCCGAAATGATGCCGACAGCTTCTGATGACTCCGCTGGGGACAAGCTTTTCTCTCCATACAAATCAAAAAAATATAATCTTCACACATCAGTAATATGTCTATGTCCCTCTTGGACCAAATTACCTTTCTTCGGTTGGCATACTTTACCCATTTATGTCTTGGGAAAGTACTGCTAACTCCTTGGACTTAAGGACTTGCTGTTCAACCATCTTCGAACAGAGGGGTTCAGAAGGCCATTAAGGACTCTTTAAATTTTCATGTGGGGTCGGACCCCCAATAGGTTGTTGGTGGATTAACTCCACCAGGCATTTTCCTGCTAGGAATTGGGTCCCGCACTGGGTCCTAAACTTTCTCGCAACTCATTTCCACATTTGGTTTGATAATGAGTCCCGCAATGGGTCCTAAGATTTTTCACAACTCCTTTTCACATTTGGTTTGCTGCTTTGCAAATTAAACCAAATTGTGTTGTACTGCACGCACTTTGAAATATTAATTGAATTTTACACCCTTTTAAATAAAAATGTTAAAATTACTTGACCCGCCCGGTCTATAGATTAACCTCTATTTTTAACGTTTTCACTTAAGATTATGAGTTTTTCGGCCATATAGCTGACCCTAAAACTTTCTGTTTTAAAGTCTGCTGCGATGGCTTACCCAACACTGACCTTTTCTTGCAACCTGTCGAAGGACCGCAACACCCGTAATGTCGCTCCCACCATCAAGTTTGGAGCTGGATTTGAAGACCTCGAGGTTATCCTCGGGAAAGCCCCGTTTGTGGTAATGAAGATCGCTGTCCCGGAAGTTCAAGAGCCGTCTGCAGAATTCAGTTTGAGCTGCCGGCAAGAAGGCTAAAGTTGCTGCCATCATGACACCCGTCATCAAACCTGCTATCCCCACTTCCGGTAAGGGGAAGGAAGTGATGATTGTAAAAGATTCGATTGATGTATTAAGTGTTCTGCCATCCGTGTTTGAAATCAGGTCAAGCTCGAGGATTGTACCACTGACCCGAGCTCAAAGGAGAAACCACAATAGGAGAATTCAGAGGGACATCACAGCCCAGACTCCTGAGAGCACACCTAATGAGGAGGATCCTCATCAAGTTGAAGAGGTATTACCTGGAGTAGATTCCATTCTCTGGCAAATACTGATGGATATGAGAGTATATGGAAGATTGCTGCCGCATTCCCATCACCTCATGGACATGGTGAAGAAGGAAAGAAGTATAGCCCTATCACCCCAGTTAGTGTAGTCTTCAGAAGGCTTGCTATTAAAGAAGGACATTCTGTTAGTGAACTACTTAGACGAGTGGGACACACAATTTCCCCTCATATGAAGAATGAAATTTTGAAGGATATTAAGTCCGCTAGAAAATCTCGTAGGTCGATTATAGAGTCTCCTACCCGTGTTATCGTCTGGCTCCATCCACAGGTCGTCGGCCGATTAAGTCAAGACTGAGTCCGAGAGGTTCACTCGTTATTTCTACAATTGTGGAAAGAAAGACAAGACGATTACCTGACAATGTAGCCGGTCTACACCACAGGGAGCATACCTTCCCTCGACATACCGATGTCTCTACTAAGACACCCAGTCCTGAGGCATCATCGTTGAAAAGGAAGAAGGTATGGGTACCTAAGGTAGCTGCACCGATATAGTTCAGTGAACCTGCAAAATAACAAGAAGAACCAGTGCCTGAGATATCTGGTATCGTCGCGACAATAGAAAGCGAGATGGAGGAACAAGTTGAGGATTTCCATCAGGGTCCTCCAAATCTTAAAGCAATCAAAGGAATCGATAATTGAAGAAAAAGTTGAGAAGCTCAGGGTTAAGATTTCTTAGTTAGCTTGAGACACGGGGTTTCTGTCAATAGTGACAACGAGGATTTTGATTACAGTGATTACTTGGAGGAAGATTTCATGGATGTCCATGTGATCGAAGCCAGAGCTACCACATCTGCGCGCGAGGCTCAACCTCACAAGAAAGAGAACGCTGTAGATGAGCTGCGTAGAGTTATCCTCCTCAGGGATGAGCAAGTTGTTCTACTAGAGAAAATAATAGAAGAGATGACTGCAACTATGACCGCCGTGGCCACCATTCAGGGGCAATCACAAGCACCACGATTGGCTTCTTCAGAAATTAACCAGCCAGAAATCATACACATCGCCGATGAAAGAATGGAGGCTACTTTGACAGACAAAGAAGAACAACCGAAGAAGGATTGTCCATCAAGTGCCATGCCAAAAAAAGAGTTCAAGCAAATGGTTGAACAAGTACGGGATGCCTTAGCCAAGTCCAAGGGCGGTGCATCAATTTTAAAGGGTAGACCTTACCCGGAGGAGTTTGATGTCGTGCCTTTCCCGAAGGGCTTTGTAGCCCCGAACTTCAAAATATTCGATGGGACTGGAAATCCCAGACAGTACATAACACATTTTCGAGCCAATTGTGGAAACACAAGGAATAGCGAAGCTCTACTTTGTCAGCAGTTCGTTAGCAGCTTGTCAGGGATTGCCTTCAACTGGTATGCTGACTTGCCCAATGGGTCAGCTAAAACATTCTCTGAGTTGGAACAGTTATTTGTGAAAAGATTTGCTGGGGCGCAGCATCATGTGTCTATTGGAGAGCTCATGATGGAGAAGCAGAAGCCTAATGAAACCTTGACAGACTATATTTTGAGGTGGAGAAACCTTAGCATAAAATGTGAACCTCAGCTATAGGAACATCAAGTGATTGAGATTTTACTCAAAAGCATTCATGGGTCAGTAGCTTTCATGCTTAAGGGACTCACCATCAAATCCTTCGAGAAGCTACTCAGTAAAGCCAGTAGTCTACAAGAAGAAATGAAGCACATGGAGCCACATGAAAAGGCTAAGATGACCAGAGTATTCAAAAAGAAATCAGGGGTAGTCGCAACTGTCAACAAAAGAAAGCAGTCGATAAAGATATATGCAGAAAATCATCAGCAATCCTCATCACAGTACTCTCAGAAACAGAGCAGTCAATCCAACCAACGACCGTCTCAGAAGGGATCACCCCGACCAGCGGGTAAAAGAATATTCCTGTTGGAGCGACATAAAGTTGTTTATTCTTTCAAAGATAAAGCCGTACCTAAGATATTCAAAAGCTTGATGAAGAAATCAGAATTCAAGCTGCTTGATCCGAAGAAACCGAAGAGGTGGATAAGAAGAATGAACCAAATTATTGCACGTACCACTAGTTACTTTGGCACACTATAGACAATTGTTTTGTCTTTAAGGATTGGCTCGAGAAGAACCTTAAGGAAGAGAATATTACAATCACAAAGGAATATTTGAGAGAACCTGGAAAAGGTTCCATAAACATGATTTCAGCCGAGTCAATCTCCCCGATTGATCCATATTTCGGAACAGACGGATGGAGTACAACTTGGGATGAACTCAAGAGGGTCCTCAATCAAATGCAGGATTCATCGAACAAGCTTCTACAAATACCAAAGAAGAATGGAATGAGGTATGGAGCAGATCATCCAAGAAGATACTGAACAAGATCCAGTCTTACAAATACCGAAGAAGGATGGAATGAGGTATGGAGTAGATCGTCCAAGAAGATACTGAACAAGCTACAGTCTGCATCAAAACAAGCCTCCATTCAGAGTTCGCAGCATACCGAGCCCGAGATGAAGATTTCACCAGAAAATTCGTCATCATCCAGGACAAAGAACAAGAAAGAGAAGAGCGTCACTGCCAAGATCGATAGCACGGGGGGTAAGATAGGGGCTGCCTCTGCTAGATTGGTTGTCTCGGATTCGGGGAAGAAAGTCCTCGAACACTTGACTTTGATGATTATCTTTTTGTCCCTCCAGGGTCTTATGAATATAATGGTTGTGATTTTGGCTACATTTTGACTATTTCTGGTAATAACGTGACTAATTATAACCAAGCTGGTTGCGATCTCGATCCTCAAAATGATCCTCAAATCGTACTTGAGTCCGATGAACTTGTTGTCAAGTCTAAAGAAGCATCAAGGATATCGCTTACGACAACACTGATAACAAAGAGCCAACTCTCGAGCGTCATGATGCACCACTCGCCATCAACTTAGATCTCACCGACGAAGAAAAGACACTAGAAGATTCAACAATGATATCTCGAGAAGAAGAAGTCACAGAAGTCAACTTATGGAGCGGAAAGGTATTACCAACAAGATCAGCTCCAGCAGACAAAGGAAAATAGATAATGACTCGAGAAGAGATACCCTCACCTCCGCCAGTGGAAGAACCAAATAATCAAGATAAAATTGGAGGATCGTACAAACTAGATTACAATGTGCTAGCTTATCTTAGGAAGTTGCCTGCCCGACTAAGCATCTACGACGTGCTGATCCTGTCAAAGAAGATGATAGAATCTATGGTTACAACTTTGCTAGATCCAAAAATTTACTTAGCTCAGTTGGCTAGCACATCCTTAGATGAAGTTTGTTCGTTGAGAGAACAGCCAAGGGTAACCTTTACAGATGAAGACTTGCTGCTCGGTACTGCCGACCACAACCGTCCGCTTTACATCTCCGTCAACATTAGCAGATTTTTGTTATCCAGAGTTTTAGTGGATCCTGGAGCATCTCTTAACTTGATGAGTCTACAGACTTTAGCATATTTTGACTTCGACATTCAAGAGCTCATCCCTGATTAGATGATGTTAAGAGGATTCAACCAAAAGGGAGAAAGAGCCCTTGGATCAATCTCATTACTTATGAAGGTTGGAGAACTTGTAACAACCGTTAAATTTCTTATCATCGACGCTGAGACCTCTTTTAACGCTCTGTTGGGTCGACCGTGGATTCATGAGCATAACATGGTTCCATCATCCCTACATCAGTGCATTAAATACCGCAAAGATGATCAAGAAAATTGCATCAAGGGAGATCTACAACCATTTTCACTGCAAGAAGTTGGTATCCATGAAAATGCTGCCTACTACGCACCTCCAAAGAAGACAGTCTTCTCGCGCGATATTTTGACAAACAAAGATAAAGATTCAAAGGGATCACAAAAAGAAGGCCATACAACTCCGCTTAAACAACCTTCTACCACTCCCTTACACCAAGTTGGTGGAGGTTCCTCTAGTTCAAGCACCCGAGGTCGAGGCTGGGGACGCGGACGAAGGAAGATCAATTCAATTGTTGAACGGACTAGGCCAACTATCAACATTGGTGATGAAGACAGTTCTGAAGATGAAATAATGATGACAAAATAGAAGAAGCCTCAGTACGAGATATCCCTAGAAGATACAGAGAGAAATGAATATGAAACAATGTATGATCGGATAAACTACTATGTGGATACTATGACCCTCACTCTGATTCTCCCTCAAAAGGTTGAGAGTCTAGAGGTCAAGGAAGTCCGTAGTGTTGGTTCGAAGCCGATAAAATTTTACCGTGCTTCTACCTTTAATGAGCTTGAAAAAATGTAAATTTGGATGTTGATTCTAATGAATTAATGGAATTGCCTTTTGGTTACTTCTCGCCTTGTGTTTAAAAATTAATTCAACAGGGACACTTACCAAAACAAATGCCGAAAGACAAACTTCAACTTTTTGAAAAATTGTGGAACACTAAAAGATGAACTCCTAATTCAAAAGAAGGTCTCAGATTTGGTATAGTTGGACCAGTCGATGATTCTGAATTTTGCAAGGTTGTTATTATTGAGTCAGAAATAGATTGTCTCGATATAGATGATGACTCTACTGATCAACCAATAGAAGATGCTCTGCCAGAATTTGAAGAACAAATTAAATCTACTATTGATGAATTGAAAGAGGTTACCTCGGGACTGAAGAACGACCCCGACCTAAATTTATAAGTTCTCTACTTAATGACGAAGAATCTGCAAAATTGGTCAAACTATTAATAGAATTCAAAGATTTCTTTGCATGGAGATACAATGAAATGTCAGGACTGTCAACAGAGGTTGGAGTCCATAAACTTGGGGTGGACAAGATTATAACCCCAGTAAAACAAGCTCCCAGGAGAATGCGCCTCGAAATAGGACAATAAGTCATCGTCGAGGTAAAAAAAATTGATAGACGCTAACTTTGTTAAAGAAGAGCAATACCCCGCATGTTTAGCAAATATTGTACCGATTAAAAAGAGAAATGGACAGATCCGCGTTTGCGTCGACTTCAGAGATTTGAGCAAGGCATGTCCAAAAGATGAGTTCTCACTACATATACCAGAAATGATGGTGGACATCGCTTTAACACATGAAATTTTCTCCTTCATGGACGGATCATCGAGGTATAACCAAATCAAGATGGCTCCCGAGGACACAACACTTATAGCTTTCAGGACGCATATTGGAATCTTTTGCTACACAGTGATGCCGTTCGGCCTTAAGTATTCCGGAGCAACATATCAGCGTGCAATATCGAAGATCTTTGACGACCTCATTCACAATCAAGTAGAATGCTACGTGGATGATCTGGTCATCAAAAGTAAATGGAAAATAGACCATTTGTTTGATTTGAGGATTGTGTTTGAACATTTAAGACGATATGACCTTAAAATGAATCCCTTAAAGTGAGCCTTTGGCGTTACCTCCAAGAAATTTCTAGGATTCGTTGTCCGTCATCGGGGAATCGAGATCGACTCGGATAAGATTAAAGCTATCTTGGAAATGCCTCCCCCTAAGACCTTGAAACTGCCACGTTCCTTCCAGAGGAAGTTGACATATCTGAGACGCTTTATTTCTAATCTCTCAGGGAGGTGTCAGCCTTTCTCGGCATTAATAAAAAAGGACACCAAATTTATTTGGGAAGAGAAATGTCAGCGGGCCTTTGAGGACGTTAAACAATATTTAATGNTCAACTCCCCTCCAACCAACCCGAAATAGCACCGACAAGAATGTTACCCCCCAGGTGGAGGGAATCAAGGGAACTCTAGAGTGAGAGCTAGTATATTCTCTGCCTAACCGGTCTTTAGAACTATTCAAACTTTAAATTAGCCAATGTTCTTTATAGAATCTCTAGTAAGGGTAAAGAATATTATTGCTCCTATTTGACACAACAAAATTTGCATACTTTCACAACAGAATTCCTATACTTATTAGTGATTCATGATAAGAAGAAGATATTTTATATTAGGTACTTTTCTTCTATAAAAACTTTAGTTGTCTTTTTAAGTTGTTACTGTTTCGTTAAAATATCAAAAATACCAAAAATATTTAAATTTTAAATCCTATCAAAAATCATTTTTAGTTTAAGTAATTATCTTTTTAAAAATAGAAAAACTTTCTAAAAAGTGTATATTGCATAATCTCAAAAACATTTTTAGTTTAAGTAATTATCTTTTTAAAAAATAGAAAAACTTTCTAAAAAGTGCATATTGCATAATCTTCCCTGTGGGTTCAAAGTTTAAGTAATTATCTTTTTAAAAATAGAAAAACTTTCTAAAAAGTGCATATTACATAATCTTTATTCAGGTCTTAACAAAAAGTCCTATATACTTGATAACGATACGTATACTTGCGTAGTATCCCAATATAAATATATATAAATTAAAAAGTTAAATTCTTATTTTTCTTCAGGATCAAGTTTTTGGTTTTATTGCAAAATAAGGAAATATAAGTGAAAATAACCATCATAACTATTTTATACTGTGCATAAGCATTAAGTACGGGATCAAGTTTTTGACGCCATTTTCGAGGAAGAAAACTAAGTAAATTTCTAATTTCAGAAAGTATTATTTAAACTTTAAATATTGTGTCTCATTTTGTATGTTTTATTTTATTTTATTTTATTTTATATTAGTGTATGTGTAGTTCAGGTTCTGAAGGACTAGTGCCCTACGATTCTAAATTAGAAATAACTATTAGAAAAATAAAAAAAACCAAAAAAATTAAAAATCTTGAAAAATCCAAAAAAATTACAGAAATTGCAAACCAAAATAATCAAAATATTGAAATTCATCAAGATTTTAGACCTTTAAGAGATTATGTCAACCCTACTGTAAATGAACTTCATTTTAGTATTCAAAAACCTAATGTAGTGGCTAAATCATTTGGGCTTAATCCTATTATTATCGAGATGGTATCAAATAATCAGTTTGGGGGATCACCAACTGAAGATCCAAACTTACATCTTACTGATTTTCTAGAATTGTGTGCTACATTTGAATACGATGGTGTTTCAGATGATGCCATAAGACTTAGGTTGTTTACTTTCTCACTGAGGGATAAAGCTAAGATGTGGTTTAATTTTTTAGCACCTGGATCTATCAGAACTTGGGGTGATTTAGCACAAAAATTCCTTACTAAATATTTTCCACATACAAAAACTTTGAAGCTTAGAAATGATATTGCATCTTTTAATCTGTTTGAAGGGGAATCTATTTATGAAGCATGAGAACAATTAAAAGAACTCTTAAGAATGTGTCCACACCATGTTATACTAGATTGGTTAATAATTTAAACCTTTTATAATAGATTAATTGGTTCTCTTAGATCTATTATCGATGCCGCTGCTGGTGGTTCATTGATGTCAAAACCATTTCATGACGCTTATGCTTTAATTGAAGAGATGGCTACCAATAATTTTCAATGGCCTTCTAAGAGGGTAAATCCAAAGAAAGTAGTCAACATTCATGAAGCCGGTGCATTTACTATGTTAGCAAATTAAGTTGTTGTAATTTCAAGGAAGTAAGAAAAATTTGAAATGAATTTTTCTCAACCAATTTCCATGATTGAAGAGAGTTCATTAGACCAAATGGTAGATTCTCAAGCATCATTAAAAACTTTGAATGCCATAAATAATAAGCAAAGTAACCCATATTCCAATTATTATAACCCAGGTTGAAAGAATCATCCCAACTTTAACTAGAATAACAATTCAGGTGGTAATAATCAACAATGGGGGAACAACCAATTAAACCCAATGGAAAACTGGAACAACCAAGGGAATAATAATTATAGATCTACTTATCTCCAGGTTTCAACATTAATACACAACTTAAGGATAAGAAGTTGCCTATAGAAGAAGCGGTGTTACAAATGTGTAAACAGTTACAAAGTCAAGGAGCTACAATTAGAAACATTGAGAATTAACTTGGGCAAATCGCAAGTTCATTAAGTAATAGATCTCAAGGAACACTTCCTAGTAATACTAAATCAAATCTAAAAGACCAGAATAAAGAGCAGGTTAAAGCCATACAACTTAGAAGCAGAAGAGAGTTGGAAGGTAGGGTTTAAAAAGAGATTAAAGTAGAGAGAGAAGAAATTGAAGAATCAAAAGAGGACGCTCCGAAAGATTCTGAAGACCTATTTCTCCGCCGAAAATTGATTTAGAAAAACCACCACCTCCATTTCCTCAGAGACTTCGACAACAGAAGTTGGATAAGCAATTTTCAAATATTCTCGAAATATTTAAGAAGCTTACAATCAATATTCCATTTGCTAAAGCCTTTGAATAAATGCCAAGCTATGTAAAGTTTACGAAGGATATTCTTAATAGAAAAAGGAAGTTTGAAGATAATGAGACTATTGTAATTAGTGAGGAGTGCAGTGCTATAATTCAGAAGAAACTTTCTGAAAAGCTTAAAGATCCTGGTAGCTTTACAATTTCATATGCAATAGGAGACAAATTTTATGGGAAAGCTTTATGTGATTTATGTGTAAGCATTAACCTTATGCCATTATCAATATTTAAAAGATTGGGATTATGAAAAATTACCCCTACTACTGTAACTCTGTAGTTATCATATTGTTCAATAACCTATCCTAAAGGAGTTATAGAAGATGTCCTAGTGAAAGTGGATCAATTTATCTTCCTGTTGATTTCATTGTGCTAAGCATATGGAGGAAGATAAAGAGATACTTATCATTTTAGGGAGACCTTTCCTAGCCACAGAAGGACAAAGATAAAGAGATACCTATCATTTTGGGGAGACATTTCCTAGCCACAAGAAGAGCAATGATGATACCTATCATTTTGAGGAGACCTTTCCTAGCCACAGGAAGAGCAATGATAGATGTGCAAAAAGGGGAATTAACAATGTGCGTCAATGATTACAGGAAGATCAATGATAGATGTGAAGAAAAGGGAATTAACAATGCGCGTCAATGATCAAACTGTTAGTTTTAACATTTCAAAATCAATGAAATACCCTGGAAAAGGTAAATATGATGAATGTTATAGAATGGATGCTATAAGATATCTGAGCGAATACCATTTCAAGACAACTTATGAAGAAAAATCTGAAGACAAAGATTTGAAACACGAGCAAGAAGAGGAATTATATCAATGTGTAAACCTTTTTAAGGAAGACTCAAGTTATGTTCAAGAAAGTTTTAAAATTTTAGACACGATAGTCAAAGATAAATCATTTTGTCCATCTATTGAAAAACCTCCATAACTTGAGTTGAAATAACTTCCTGAACATTTAAAATATGTCTTTTTAGGAGATTCCTCTACTTTACCTATTATAATTTCCTTGAATTTGACAAAGGAAGAAGAAGAAAAGCTGATGAAAATTTTGAAAAACTTTAAGAAAGCCTTTGGATAGACAATTGTTGATATTAAAGGAATTAGTCCCTTAATTTGTATGCATAGAATAAATCTGGAAGAAAACTGTAAACCTAAGGCTGATCCACAATGGAGATTAAATCCTGTTATGAAGGAGGTTGTTAATAAAGAAATTTTAAAGTGGTTAGATGTTGGAATTATCTACCCTATTTCAGATAGTGCATAGGTTAGTCCAATTCAGTTTGTTCCTAAGAAAGGAGTAATTGTAACTGTGAATGAGCATAATGAGTTAATACCTACTAGACAAATTACAGGTAAAGGAGGAGTAACTGTAACTGTGAATGAGCATAATGATTTAATACCTACTAGACAAGTTATCGGGTGGTGAATATGCATTGATTATAAAAAAATAAATCTTGCCACTAGGAAAGATCATTTTCCACTACCCTTTCTAAATCAAATGTTGGATAGACTAGCAGGGCATAAATACTTTTTTTTCTGGATGGATATACCGGTAATCACCAAATTTAAATATCTCTTGAGGATCAAGAGAAAATAATATTTACCAGTCCTTATGATACTTTTGCTTTTAGAAGAATGCCCTTTGGTTTATGTAATGCCTCTGCTGCATTTCAAAGATGTATGATGGCAATTTTTTATGATTTAATTGAAAAACGGATTAAAGTCTTTATGATTGACTTTTCAGTGTTTGGAACTTCATTTGACTCATGTTTAGAACATTTATCTAAATTTGTTAAGCTCTGTGAAGAAACAAATTTAGTCCTTAACAGGGAAAAATGTCAATTTATGGTAGCAGGAGGAATTTTATTAGGTCATCAAATATGAGAAAATGGTATGGAAGTAGATCCTGCTAAAATTCAAGTGATCGCTAATTTACCTTATCCAACAAATATCAAAAAATGGTATGGAAGTAGATCCTACTAAAATTCAAGTGATCGCTAATTTACCTTATCCAACAAAAATATAAGCGAAATTAGGAGTTTTTTAGGAAATGCTGGACTCTACAGGTGATATATTAAGGACTTTTCTAAGATTGCTAAGCCTTTATGCCATTTACTGGAGAAAGATGCAATTTTCAATTTTGATGAGGAATGCCTAAAAGCTTTTAAATTATTAAAAGAAAAATTAATCACTGTACCAATTATAGTTTCACCA
>JXCR01146278.1:234680-262680 GCA_002079205.1 Phalaenopsis hybrid cultivar
ATTTACTTCTTGATTTGGCCAATCCAGATGTTAAAATTTGTTGTGAGAACATGTAAGAACTGGGCTGGTATTTTCTTAGTCAACAATTGGAAAGAATCACATGAGGTTGTATGAATGAGAATGTAGTTCATATGATTGAATGCAAATAAATATGGAAATATTCATTTATGGGTGTAGAGTTAGAGGACTTTGAAGTGAAAGGTTAAAGCCCCAAACTTGGTTTATTGTTTTAGGTTATGATAGGGGAATGTTAACCCCCATGTGGAGGGAATCGAGGGAACTCTAGAGTGAAAGCTAGTATCTTCCCTACCTAGCCGGTCTTCAGAACTATTCAAACTTTAAATTATCCAATCTTCTCTATAGCATCTCTAGTAAGAGTAAAGAATATTATTGCTCCTATTTGGCTTAACACAATTTGCACACTTCCACAATAGAATTATTATACTTATTACTGATTCATGGTAAGAAGAAAGATATTTTCATATAAATACTTTTGTTCTACAAAAACTATAGTTATCTTTTTAGTTGTTACTGCTTCGTTAAAATATTAAAAATACATAAAATCTTTATATTTTAAATTCCTAATAAATCATTTTTTTGTTTAAGTAATTATCTTTTGAAAAATAGAAAAACTTTCTAAAAAGTGCATATTGTATAATCTTCCCTGTGGGTTCGATACTTATATCTTAATCAAAAAGCCCTATATTACTTGATAACAATACGTATACTTGCGTACTATCCCAATATGAATATATATAAATTAAAAAGTTAAATTTTTATTTTTCTCTGGGATAAAGTTTTTGGTTTTGTTGCAAAATAAAGAAATATAAGTGAAAAATACCATCAGAACTATTGCTATACTGTGCATAAGCATTAAGCCTTCCCGTGTATCACCTGCTGATATGTGCAGTAGCAATATGTACCAATTGATTCTCATAAATAGTTCTTGCTGTTCCCTAACTTTGTAATTAATTAAATTCTTAGACAGATTATCATAAATAATTAAATACTTCTTTCATAGATAATTTCTTCTCCTTAATTTTTGAATTGTTGTTAAAAATGATAAGATAATAAGGCCTATAGTTGGTATTTCCTTGATTGTTTACATTTCCAAAAGGGTTTGCTTGATTGTTCCCCCATTACAGATTTACAACATTAGAGTTATTATTATTACAACTTAAATTAGGGTGAATTTATAAAAAGAATTTTAATAATTAAAATAGTGATTATTATGTCAATTATTTATTACATTCAAAGTTACATATGATGATTAAGAATCTATCATTTGTTCGACTGAATTTTTCTCAACCACATGAGGTGTTTGAGATATATTCATTCAAAATTGATCCAAATTCTTTGATATTGCAGTGATTTGAGAAAACAAATTTGAAAATTAGTCAGAGTCATGAACACTTGCTACTATTTTTGTATTTACCCTTTTAAAGGGCCATTGAAAGTTTTTGTAGCCATCTCTTCAATTAATTATATGATTTTGACATTAATGATCCACCAACAACAACAAAAATAATAGATCTAAGATATCCCACTAATCCATTGAAAAATTTTCAAATTACTAACCAAGCTGGTAAAGCGTGATGTGGACACTTATTAAGGTGATCTTTAAATTGTTCACAAGCTTCAAATTTTGATTCCCCTTCAAACTCATTAAGAGATGTAATATATTTTCTGAGCTTAGTAGTTTTTGATGGGGAGAAATATTTAGCCAAAATATTTTGAGATAATTCTCCTCAAGTTCTGATTGATCCAGGTGCTAAATAATTCAACCACATCTTCTCTTTATCCCTTAATGTAAAAAAGAAAATGTCTAAGTTTGACGGCGTCATTCTACACTCTGTCATATTTAAATGTAGCACACAATTCTAGAAAACTAGTAAGATGAAAATTGGATCTTTAGATGGTGTTCTTCCAAACTGATTATTTTGTACTACTTGGATAATAGCAGATTTTAGCTCAAATGAATGAGGAGTTTGTATAGTCAAGTGAATTTCATCTACTGTAGGATTAGCTTAGTCTCTTAATGGTCTTTATTGATGTTCATTTTCAATACATTGATTATTTAAATTATTTTTCATTTTGTTAAGTTATTTTTGTTTCAAAATTTTTCTTATAGTTTGTTCTAATTTTGATTCCTAAGGAACTAATCCTTTAAATCTTAATCTTCCCATAAACAAATAAAATTAACAATTATAAAAAAATAAGCACTCACACAAGAACATATATATATATATATATATATNTCAATTTTTATTCATGCCTATATAAATATCTGATGCTAAACTATTTAATTTGTTAAAAAAAATTAAGTTTGGGGGAGGGATGAAAAACATTTTCAAAGCAGGAATTTTATTTGTTCTCAAATGTACTACAAGTTAATTTGATTTTAAAAGAAAAATTGATTATGTATATGAAGTTATATTATGGAAGTAAAATTTGATTTTAGAAATGAGTAAGAAAATTTAGTTAAAATTTTAAGTAATGAAGAGAGAAGTAAAATTTGATTTTAGAAATGAGTAAGAGAATTTAGTTAAAATTTTGAGTAATGAAGAATATAAAAGTTCTTTTAATATAGAAAATGATTAATATAAGTGACTACCTTCAGTAAGAAAAATTCTATTTTTGAAAAATTTAGATAATTTAGACTTTTATTTTTAATACTTAAATTTCTTTTATTAAAATGATTTTCAAAAACTATTATTATATTTATAAGTAAAAGTTTTATATCAGAACTTTGCTTTAGGAAAGGAGAAGTGGAATTCAAAATCATTAAAGGCCTATCAAGATATAGTGCTTTAGAAAAGGAGAAGTGGAATTCAAAATCCATTAAAGGTCTATCCATATATAGTAATCCTTGCCTGAAGAAGAAAAAAAAAGAAAAAAAAAAGAAAAGGAAAAGACATGTAAGGGAGGAGAAGCTTGAGGATTAGTGCCTAATCAAAAATTGGTTCTACATTTGATCTTTTTAAAGTATAAGACTTGATAAAATTCTTAAGCTTATAAATAAAATATAGTAAGTAAAATTATTTTTAATAAAAATTTTTAAGTAGAGAAAATAAAAGAACTAATATCTAAATTTAGAGAACTTACAATATTTCTGAATTAGATAGGAACTCATATTTTCATAGTTCTTAACTTTAAGAATTTTCAAACTTTAAGTTGGTCTCATTTACTAATTATTTTTTCTAAATTGAACTACTATATTTCTAAATCTAAATTTTAGTAACTCCTAAAGAAACCCATATACATATCGTACATATATCGTTTTTAAAGATTAAAGTGTCAATTCAAGACAAGTAACATTTTAAGTTTGAGGATTTTGATACATCTAAAATATATAGCATTTCTAGACACATTTTATACCTATTTTTGAGATATTACGCTTTAATGGAAGATATTTTTGTGTTTCTCTTGCATATACAAGTAAAAAATGGAAAAAAAATGTTTAAAGGAGTGAAACATGATCAAATTTGGAGGCAAAAAGTGAAAAATTGTGCAAAAGAGATTTTGGCGCCTAAGCGCCAGATCCAGCGCTTAAGCGCCGGTTAAACAGAGAAGGTCACGCCTAAGCATCGAGACCCCGTACTTAAGCGCCAGTGGCAGTTACTAGATGAGTAAAATCACTTTTCACAAGTTTCGAAGAGGTTTTTGAGGCACCATTGGCTTAATAGGTGGTTGTAACCACAATGGACGAAAATTATCATGAAAGGATGTGTCTCTTGGGCAAATACATTGAATCAAGACCCATTTTGAAAAAATCCCAAGGCACCTCTTAGAAAACTATAAAAGAAAAAAGAGAGTACTTAAAAAAGAGTCCTGATAAATATTGACAAGTTTTGAAAGTTCTTCTCTGGGGAGTTAGTTCAGAGAGATTTTCAGGAACCACTTTTTATTTACTTTATCCTTTTTTGTTATTTTATTTTGAGTGATTGTAAAAGAGAAGAGATTCAAAGGAACTTCAAGAGTTTGGTGGAGGACTTGAGATAAGTTTCTATCTTTTTGTTTTAGACTTTTTTTGGTTTTAATCAAGATTTGTTGTTAGTTTGACAATGATTTCTTCTTTTAACCTAAAGTGTGGTTTCATTTTCTCCATGAATTCTGAGTAGTTTTCTTTATCTTGCTTCTTAAAGTGATAAGTAATTAAGTTTTGGATGGAAGTTGTGGAGAGTATTGATTTTTAATGATGGAAGAAGTTGTGATGATTTAAATCCATGCACTTCATTTACTTCTTGATTTGGCCAATCCAGATGTTAAAATTTATTGTGAGAACATGTAAGAACTGGGCTAGTATTGTCTGAGTCAACAATTGGAAAGAATCACACGAGGTTGTGTGAATGAGAATGTAGTTCATATGATTGAGTGCAAATAAATAGGAAAATATTCATTGATCTATGAAGAGTTAGAGGACTTTAAAGTGACAGGTTAAAGCCCCAATTTGTTTTATTATTTTAGGTTATAATACGAGAATGTTATCCCCGAGGTGGAGGGAATCGAGAGAACTCTAGAGTGAGAGCTAGTATCTTACTTGCCTAGTCGATCTTTAGAACTATTCAAACTTTAAATTAGCCAATGCTCTTTATAGCATCTCTAGTAAGGGTAAAGAATATTATTGCTCCTATTTGGCACAACACAATTTGCATACTTCTACAACAGAATTCCTATACTTATTGTTGATTCATGATAAGAAGAAAGATATTTTCATATTAAGTATTTTTCTTCTACAAAAACTTTAGTTATCTTTTTAAGTTGTTACTGTTTCATTAAAATATCAAAAATACCAAAAATATTTAAATTTTAAATTCCCACAGAAATCATTTTTTAGTTTAAGTAATTCTCTTTTTAAAAAATAGAAAAACTTTCTAAAAAGTGCATATTGCATAATCTTCCTTGTGGGTTCGATATTCAAGGTCTTAAAAAAAATTCCTATATTACTTGATAACGATATTATACTTGCGTAGTATACCAATAATAATATATATAAATTAAAAAGTTAAATTCTGATTTTTCTTCAGGATCATGTTTTTGGTTTTGTTGCAAAATAAGAAAATATAAGTGAAAAATACCATCAGAACTATTGTTATACTGTGCATAAGCATTAAGTACGGGATCACCAGTCAAGGCCAAACATGAAAATGAAGATTAATAGACTTGGATATTATTGGCCAACAATGATGTCCGACTGCATGGATACAGCTAGAAGATGTCACCAGTGTCAAGTGCACGGGGTGGTCTTGTACTAACCTCTGAATGTGCTACACCCAACTGTTGCCTCGTGGCCATTCAAGTGTTGGGGAACGGACATAATAGGTCCCACAGACCCTCCATCCTCCAAAGCACACAGGTTCATACTTGCTGCTACGAATTATTTCTCCAAATGGATAGAGGCAGTGCCGTTACGAGAGGTTACAACACAGCACGTTCTTTAGTTCTTCAAAAGCCAAGTTTTCTACCATTTTGGAGTACCGCGAAGAATAATTTCCAACAATGGGATAGCCTTCAAAAGCACCAAAATAAACAATTTTGTCAAACGATGCTGATAGATTGGAGATACTCTACAATTTACTATCCTAGAGCAAATGGATTGGCTGAGGCCTTCAACAAATTACTGGTACAAATTTTGAAGAAAACATTGGAAGAAAATAAAAGAGATTGGCACAACAAACTGTTAGAAACCTTGTGGGCCTGCCAGACGTCATTCAGGACTCCCACTCAGTGCACACCCTACATGCTCGTGTACGGGTCTAAGGCAGTGCTACCGTTAGAAATTTAGACGTCATCTCTTAGAGTCGCAGTCGCCAACCAACTCACAACAGAAGAAAGTGCATTGCTTAGGCTCAAAGAACTAGAGAGTCTTGAAGGAAAACGACTTGAAGCACAACAACATTTGGAACTTTACCAGGTAAAGATGCTACAAGCTCACGATAAATTGGTCCGTCCAAGGACATTCAAAGTTGGTGACCTCAACCTTATGCTCAAAAGGCCTATTCTTGCATGCAGCAAGATAGGTGAAAATTTTGAGCCAAATTAGGAGGGAAAATTTTTTGTTGAAAAGGTCTACGCAGGAGGAGGCTACCAGTTAGTAGACTTTTGGGGTGAAAGACCCATGCTACCAATCAACGGATGATACCTGAAGACATACTACGTAACTTGACGTTGCTTGCCACCACTTGATTTAAAATTCTTGAAATTTTGACTCTTTTGGGGTTATCTATGTGGCCAAAATTCTGTGACCGGGTCCAAAATTTTTGTAACAAAATTAACCTCAATATAATGAAAAATTTTGAAAATTTACACTTTGAATTTTCTCCTTTCTACCTTTGAACTTAATATTTTACTAAATTAAACAAAATTCACACATAAATAAACGATCTCTTCACAAAAATAAACTAAAATTTCCTTTAATAAATACTTTGTTTTGTTCTTGTTCATGCTAAGTTTCAGCCCACCGACATTTTTGCTATCGTCTGCAGAGAAATGTCAGTCCAAAGGTTGATCTTTGCCTTTAAAGATGGTTGAAATCTCGCACTAAATGAAGAAATGTCGCCCTAGGGCCGTACTATATATTTTGACTTGGAATTTAACCAAGTAATCATGGATTATGAGGGGCTTTTAATGAATGTCATCAGTCAACAGGAAAAGGAAGGGCTGCCCTGACTGCTAAGGTTGACCACCAAAGACAGTGCGTCACTGAAAGGAAAAAATGTGATGGTACAACAGGACCGAATGGAGAGGCCCAGCTGTCTACCATCCATGATAGCTACACCAACTGAGGGCCTGGTCACTACTGATAATGAAAGATTGCCAGACGCTCCGCTAAGAAGAGCACAACACAAGAATTGTAGCCGCTGAAAGCAGAGGGCTTTCTTACGATAGGAGAAAAGACGCCAAAAAGAGGCAGAAAAATTACTCACGCCTATTCCTGAGGGGAACATTTATGACCCAGGCATGAGAGAAACTTCTTCAAGCTTGCCTGCCACAGATGAGGAATCCAAGTTTGTTACAGAGCCAGAAATACCACTAGCTTCAGATGTTCTGTGCAGGGTTGCCCTACTTGCAATGCTGAAATACCTGCACGATCGTCGGCTACAGGGGCATTCGTGGAATGCCCGAACTACAATGTCTTGCACTTATAGTACTATAGTACCTTAGAGGAGTACGCCTCTATAGATGATGGATCTTAAACTACGAATTACCTGATAGAGGCAGAGATATGTCTCAATGGATGAAGAGTCATATGTTCTGAGGGGTACAGGGCCATACATCCCGACAGATGCAGAATCATACATTCCGTTAGAGCCAAAGTCAGCACCATCTTGGGTTCCCGCTGCCGTTGAAATAAGGGAACTTCCTCGACAGCTGCCAATCATAAGCACGATAGAATACTACAGAATAAACAAAGTGAACAAAAGAAAATTTGAATTCTACGAAGAGGTACAAGGGAGATTCATCAACATATTAGAAGGTTTGGAATTATACACCAAGGTTTTCTCAAAAAGTGGTGAACAAGGCATTCTTGACTGTATTTTTAACCTAAGGGACAGAGGTCAAGCAGGCTTGCTCACGGAAAGGACCTAGTCTGAGCCGAGGAAATAGATGTGAGGAAAATGGAGAATTACTATCCAGTGTGGCTGCTGCTACAACTTTACAAATGATAGACAAAGGAATCCGCCTGGGATTCTCAGAAATGATCAGGTGGATCCACTACCATCAATGATAAAGTGGATGATTAAAAGGATGGTCAGGTGAGGTATACTATCCGCTAATTGCATTCCTAACAGTTACATTATCAACATCTACGATGATGGTGATTGCATTCCTCCACAAATAGACCACCACGACTTCATGAGACCTTTGTGCATGATCTCATTCATGAGTAAAAGTAACATATTATTTGGGAAAGAAATTGACATCATTGTCCCTGATGAGTCCAGAGGATCTGTGGTGATTCCCCTACCAGTTGGCTCAGTACTTGTTCTCAAAGAAAGTGGAGTGTACATTGACAAGCACTATATTACAGAAGTACGACATCTTAGGGTGTCTGTGACCTTCTAACAGATGGATGATAGCAAAATACCCCACAAATTTCAGCCAGATCTAAAACTGGAGGAGCTGCAACCATACGAGCTATAAGAGGGCTGTACCTCTAAGTAAATGTAAAGGGAACTCTGTCCTGGAGAATGGCTTAGAAGGTTTGCTCGATCAGGAGCTCATCACAATAAGAATAGATTGTCAAAGTATTCTTTTCCTTTCTACTACATTACAATAAATATGACATATATCAAAGATACTCAGCCTATGCTATGTACTTGGTGACCAAAGGAAAATATGTTGAGATTTTCATACATATTTTACACTATTTTTTATGATATTGCACTTTAAAGAAGGGTATTTTTGATGTTTTGTTGCAGGTATGATGAATTATGGTAAGTTGGAGAAAAATAATGCAAACACGGTGCAATTTGGAGCAAAAATGAGCGAGAAATGAAATTTTGCCCTGTCACCTTTCGATAAGTCTTTCGTCGCTTAATCTCTTTTACACTTCTTGAATATTTTTGAATGAGATTACACTTTATAGGAAGATTATTTTCATCCTTATTTTGTTGGGCTATCTGTTAGGAACACAATGCAACTGAAATGGGGCGAAACGGAACTAAAAAGGAGCCAAATGGAGCAAAACGTTGGAGCTGCACAGTCTGCTCACCGACGGAGCCCAAAACGGCATCGACGGTGAGATTTACCTTAGAAGACTGAAAAATGATAGAAAAGCTCACCGACAGCGCCCTCTAGCCCGCCGACAGCGCCCTCTAGCCCGCCGACGGCGCCCGGGACGACTATGGAGTTATTTTTTGTGAGAGTAATGTTAGGAAAAGTGTGGAGAAAGTTTAGGATTCTTAGAATAGGAGTAGAAATGTAGATTTCTACCCTTTTGGAGAGATTGGAGAGGAGATTTTGAGAGAATTTGTAAGAAGATGTTCTAGCATTGCATGGATCGGCGGGAGACTTTGTGGGAGAGATGTTCTTCTTTCTTTCAAAGGGAAAAAGCTAAGTATTGTGTTCTTCATTATCTTATGATTTTATAAACACTTATCTAGTGGATTTGGTTTGATGAAATGATGTTTTCCGTTGTGTTTCCTTCATTCTTTATGATGGGTTCTATTATTTTCTCTTCTTGTTTGGAAATAATGGTATGAGAAGATTATGTCGCTGTTTTCATTTTACTTTTCTTTTGTAATGAGTATAATTCATGTTTAGGATTTTGTGATGCATGTTAGAAATGGATTTAATTATAAATGTGATGATTTTTACTTGCACTTTATTTAAATTACAATAAAGGCGTGTTGTAATGTTAAAATTTTTTGTAATTGCATTAAGATCCGAGAGGGTAGTGTAATTCTCAACAAAGTAGTATCACTTTCAGATCCCATGGATGGTTAAGTTCATGGGAGTTGAATGCAAATAAATAGGGAAATATACTTTGATGAGGCGTAGAATTGGAGATTTTAGGGTACAGACTAAAATCTTCAATTCAATCCTATTGTTTGAGTACTGAAGCGAAGATGTTAACCCTTAGGCGAGGGGAACATGGGAGCTCTGAAGTGAGAGTCGATATCCTCCCAGCCTAGCCACGGATTCAGTAAACAAGCATAGGATTAGTCAATGTTCTTTATGCCTAGACCAAAGGGTAAAGAATAGGATTTTTCTTATTTGGCACATAGAATATTTAATGCATCTCATTCCTTTACATTATCCAATTCATTGCATAAGAATACTAGTTTTTATTATCTCAAAATTCTCCAAACCAATTCCTCCAGAAACGTGTCTCTTTAGAATTAATATTTGCATTTAGTTATAGTTACTATCTTTACATTTAACACTTTCATTTAGGAGTAGTTGCTAGATAAGACATCATTTTAATTGACATTCCAAACTAAGGACTAATTTTAGTAGACTAGAATTTGACTAAGGACCTCTTACCTCGCTTCCTTGTGGGTTCGATAAACGGGACTCCACTAGAGCCCTGTATTACTTGAGCGATACGTATACTTGTGTTTGAAATTGCGACTTTACAAAATTATTATAAAATAATAACTTTGGGTTCATAAATTCTTGTATATTAAAAGTTGCATCAAGTTTTTGGCGTCGTTCCTGGGGAGTTAAATTCTTGTATTTTTAAGCATATATAAAGTCGCGGTCAAGTTTTTGGTGCCGTTACCGGGGAAGCGTCGGTATGAACTTTAGGAGAATTTTAGTTGAAGTAATTAGGCTTAAACTTGGAAAACTGTAGTGTCGTAAGAACTATTTTGTGTGAAAAAATTTTTTATATGAAAAAAGTGTTTTGAAAAAAAATTATTTTTATGAAAAATAAGGTGTTCGTGAAAATGTTTTGTTGTGTTGAATATATTCATCTGTTTATTTTTTAATTGTTAATGTATTGTTTGTTGTGTTGCGTATGCAAAACAAAAGATCTCCAGGACTTGTGCCTTATGATCCCGAGTTTGAAAAAAAGAAAAAAATAAAAATACAAAGAGGACTCGAAAACTAGAAATGAAAATGGAAAACTTTCAAGATAGATAACTTAGAAAATCATCATACTTCATTGAGGGATTACGTAAATTCTACGACGGATGAAATTCACTCAAGTATACAAAACCCTGTCGTAGAAGCTGACTCATTTGAAATAAATCCTGAGATTATCCAACTGGTGCAGAACAATCAGTTTGGGGGAACTCCTTTGGAGGATCCCTATTTACACTTATCAAATTTTATAGAACTTTGTGCTATATTTTGTTATAACNCTTTGTACTATATTTCGTTATAATGGTATGTCAGACGATGTTGTTAGACTAAGGCTTTTTCCTTTCTCACTAAGGGATAAGGCTAAAATGTGGTTATACTCATTAGCACTTGGCTCTATTAAAANACTAAGGGATAAGGCTAAAATGTGGTTATACTCATTAGCACCTGGCTCTATTAAAAATTAGGAGGAGTTAACTCAAAAATTCCTAACTAAGAATTTTTCACCTTCAGAGCTAGTAAAACTTAGAAACGGTATTATCTCATTTTGTCAGTATGAAGGGGAATCAATATACGAAGCCTGAGAAAGATTTAAAGAACTCTTAAGAAAGTGTCCACATCATGCTCTGCCTGATTGGTTAATCATTCAAACTTTTTATAATGGGTTAGTAGAATCCCTTAGGTTTATAATTGATGTTGTTGCTGGTGGATCATTAGTGTCAAAAACATTTGATGAAGCGTATGCGTTAATTGAAAATATGGCTGTGAACAAATTTCAATGGCCCTCTAGAAGGGTAAATCCTAAAAAAGTAGCCAGTGTTCATGATTTAGATGAGATTTCAATTCTTGCATCTCAAGTTGCTACAATATCAAAGAAGTTGACTAATTTGGGATGAACCAAACTCAATTTACTCCAGTAAGTGAGAAAAGTTCATTAGGGCATATGATTGATTCTAGTTATCATACGATGCTTTAAATACCATAAACAACCCGTACTCTAACTTTTACAACCCAGGTTGGGAGAACCATCCTAATTTTAACCGGAATCATACTACTGACGGAGAAAACAAAAATGGGAAAATAATCATGCAAATCCTAATGGAAGTTGGAATAATCAAGGGAACACAAACTATAGACCTTCGTATCCACAAGACTCTAACAATGATCAACAATTTGAGAATAAGAAGATGTCTATGGAAGAAGTGATATTGCAAATGAGAAACCTATTGCAAGGTCAAAATGTTGCGATTAAAAATATAGAGAATCAGCTGTGACAAATTGCTAATTCACTTTGCAATAGACCCCAAGCAACACTTCCTAGCAAAATTGAGATCAACCCTAAAGAGAACACTAATGAACAAGTAGAAGATGTCCAATTAAAAAGTAGAAGCTGCCCTCGGAAACTTAAAGATCATTGTAGCTTTACAATTCCTTATGTAATTGGAAAAAGATTATATGGAAAATCTTTATGTGATTTAGGATCGAGCATTAATGTGACGCCTCTATCCATATTTAGAAGGTTAGGTTTAGCTGATATTTCTCCCACTACTATAACTCTTTAGTTAACTGATCGATCTATCATTTATCCAAAAGGGATTATAGAAGATGTGCTTGTTATAGTGGATAAATTTATCTTTCCTATGGACTTTATTGTATTAGATGATGGGAAAATAAAGATATTCCCATTATTTTGGGGAGACCTTTTCTTATTACTAGACAGGCTATGATAGATGTGCAAAAAGGAAAGTTAACTATGAATATTAATGACCATGAAACCACTTTTGATGTTTTAAAGGCTATGAAATATCCAGCTGAGAGAAATGATGATGATTGTTTTCGGATGGATGAAATTGATTATCTAAGTAAAAACCATTTTCAAAAGAGTTTTGAAAATAAGTTAACAGATGAGATTAAAATGGAGTTTCATGATGAGTCTAAAATGTTGTTTAAAGAAGACTGTATGTATGTTCAGGAGAGATGTGAAAAGATAGACTTTTCCAAAAATAGTAAACTTTTAATTCTATCTATTGAGAAATCTCATGAACTTAAGATGAATGTACCCTATACTATTTTAAAGTCTACTAATTTAGGGATTTCATCTACACCACCAGTCTTTATATCTTAAAATTTGACTCAATCACAAGAAAAACATGAATTAAATGATGAACAAGATAAAATTATTGAACTAAGATTTAGAAGAGAATTTGAGGATTTATTTCAAAAGAGATTTGAGTTGAGAGATAAGGACAAGGAAATTGAAAGATCAGTGGAAGAAATTCCTGAAGAATCGGAAGATAATTTGAAATAGAAGAGTAACATAGAAGATGTTGAACTAGAATCTGAATTATCTAAAGAGAATCTGATCCAAAATTTGGGAGATCATGAAGTATCATATAAAGATCCATTTCTTATAAGGATTATATTAATATGCAAATTGAGAAAATTACTAGAAGAATATTGGATCTAGAAAGAAATATGAGAAATATGCAAATTTAGAAAATTACTAGAAGAATATTGGATCTTGAAAGAAATATGAGGAATAAGGATATGAATCAATATGAAAAGGAAGAGCTGTAAGAAAATTTTAAATTCAAGGATTTTGTAGGAATCCCTGGATCTGGAAAAAATTAGGCTATTGATTAAGGATTACTTATTTGGAAATTTGATCCAGGTGGAATCATTTGTTGGGCTACCCACGTTAAATCAAGCTTTTATGGGAGGTAACCCATAGTTATCTGTGTGGTTTGATTTAGTATTCCTAAGAGTCATAATAGTTAGTGTTGTATTGTGTTTACTTTAGTGTGGATTGATCTGTTTGCTTGATGTTTGGTAGATGTTTGGATTGTTAGTGTTTTGATTTACTTTTGTGTGTCATGACGGAGATGATTCATTAAATTCTTATTATGGTTAGACTTGTATGTTCTGTTGTTGTAGTTGGATTGACGAGTCCACTACAACTCGGGTCTCACTCGGACTTGAGTTTTAGGAAAAACATTATGAATTTTTACAGCGATAGTTCTATCTCAATTTTGTTACTTCCTTTCTTGGACTTTGTTTTTGATAGGAGTCGCGAACCTATTTGATGAGTAACTTATGGATGATTTTATATTGTACTTATAACTGCTAGAGGTGCTTAATTATTGGGATATGGTGATGTCTGGTGTTGGTGCTCGAGAATCAATATATCAGGGATAATCTTATCTTTGGGATTAGAATCTATAAAATCATTTATAAGCACCCAATATATTTGTGTAGTAATTCCGTTAGAAATTGGAAGTAAGTTAGTGAGATGCGATGAGATGGAGGAAGAGTTGACCTCATTTATCTTGTTTGTGTGTTTGTGTTACAAGTTATAAGACTTGAAGACCATTTTTATAATCCAATTCTGATCCATGCTTGCTAGTTAGAAGTTTGTTTAGTTAATTTCATTCTAGCAAGTTTTTTTTAGATTTACTTTCTACTACATGTTTTCTATCCTAATAAATAATTGTAGATGTTTTTGATAGAAATTTGTGGAAGATAGAATTTCTAAACTATTTTCTTCCTACTTATATTTTTGCACTAATTGTTATACATGGTAAAAATCAAGTTTGGGGGTAGGAAGAAAAAAAAGAAATTTTAAAGTGAATATACTTCCTTTTAGTTTAATATTATTGATTCATGTTTAGGCTAGATTTACTTTGTTATGCTGTCATTCTATCCTGATTATGCATGTATATGAATTTGATAGGATATTGTAATAGTAAGTAGATTTAATTTTTACTTTTTCTTCCTACTAAATTTTATAGAATTAATTGCAAAATATTTAAAAGTGCAATTTTGGGGGAGGGAAGAAAAAGATTAACTATTAGATGTTCTCAATTGAAATATTTTTGAAAATTATTAATATGATTTTATGTAGTGAATTTAATTCAGACAACTTTATATTGTAGATATTTAAATATTATGATAGATTTAAAGGAAAATTTTTGTAATGAAAGTTAATTTTGTAGATTAAGATATTTAGTATAAGAGAATAAGACTATAGTTAACTATTTAAAGTAAAGGAAACTATATTTTGAAGTATTAAAAATCTTGGAAATTCATTTGAGAAGAAAAGATTGGGGCTTAATGATGTAAAACCTATGAAATATTTATAAGGTAAAGGAATGCTTTGAGTTTCAAATTTAGGGAAAGAAAGGTGATGTTCAAAATCATTAAAGGTTATCCAGATATAGTAATCCTCACTTGAAAAAGGAAAAAGAAAGGAGTGACAACAATTCCTGAAAAGAAAAGAAAAATATATAGAATTGAAAGCAATCCCAATGAAAAAGAGAAAAGAAAAGAAGAAAAAAAATATAAAAGTGAGGAGAAGCTTGAAAAGATGTCTAATCAAAAATTGGCTTCACTAGACCTACCTAAAGGGAAAACCTAAATACATTCTTGAACTTATATTTATGAATTAGATTTATTACTAGTAGTGTTCTTATGAAGTTCCTATCATTTGAATATTCTAAGTGACTTTATATTACAACATATAGTCTTTCTTGAAATGAATAGAAAACTAGAACTCTTAAACTTGATGACTAGATAATCTTGTAGCTACAGAGTTAATTTAATTACTTCTGAAAACCTCACTATGGCATTTACTTAAATCAAACTTGTAGTATTTATGAATTAAATTTTTACTACAATAGATCATAACTTTTATATAGTACTAAAATTACTTGAGGACAAGTAATAGTAAGTTGTAGAACTAAAATTACTTGAGGACAAGTAATAGTTAAGTTTGGGGGATTTTGACCAAAGAAAAATATATTGAGATTTTCATACATCTTTTATACTGTTTTTTATGATATTGCACTTTAAAAAAAGGTATTTTTGTTTTCATACCTATTTTACACTATTTTTTATGATATTGCACTTTAAAGAAGGGTATTTTTGATATTTTGTTGCATGAATGATGAATTAAGGTCAATAGAGCAAAAAGATGCAAAAAGGAGCGAATTTTCATACATATTTATACTGTTTTTGATGATATTGCACTTTAAAGAAAGGTATTTTTGATGTTTATCTATTTTATACTATTTTTAATGATATTACACTTTAAAGAAAGGTATTTTTGATGTTTTGTTGCAGGTATGATGAATTATGGTAAATTTGGAGCAAACGATGCAAAAATGAGCGAATTTGGAGCGAAAAGGACCAAAATGTGAAGATTTGAACTAGTAGCAAAAAGATGCAAAAACGGTGCAATTTGGAGCAAAAACGAGCAAGAAATGAAATTTTGCCCTATCACCTTTCAATAAGTCTTTTAATGCTTAATCACTTTTACACTTCTTGCATATTTTTTAATGAGATTACACTTTAAAGGAAGGTTTTTTTCATGCTTATTTTGTCAATTCTTGCACATTTTGGAATGAAATTACACTTTAAAGGAAGGTTGTTTTCATGTTTATTTTTGACGCCTGTCTGTTGGAACACAACGCAACTAAAATGGGGCAAAACAGAGCTAAAATGGAGCCAAACAGAGTGAAACGATAGAGTTTCGCAGTCTGCATGCCAACAACGCCCAAAAAGGAGCCGACGGTGAGATTTACCAGAGAAAACCAAAAAATGACCGATAACCTAGCCGACAGCACCCTCTAGCCTGTCGACGGCGCCCGGGACTACTATGGACCGACCTTTGGCGGTTATGGGCCGAAATTCAACATATTTGGACGCTTTTTGAAAGGACACTTGTGGAAACTCTTCAAACTTCGTCCCTACACTTTAAAAGAATGAATTTAGGTTAGAAAAAGAATTTTTTTTGTGAGATGAATGTTACAAAAAGTGTGAAGAAAGTTTAGGGTTTTTAGAATAGGAGTAGAAATGTAGATTTCTACCCTTTTGGAGAGATTGAAAAGTGTGGAGAATGTTTAGGGTTTTTAGAATAGGAGTAGAAATGTAGATTTCTACCCTTTTGGAGAGATTGGAGAAGGGATTTTGAGAGAATTTGCAAGGAGATGTTCTAGCATTGCATGGATCGGCGGGAGACTTTGTGGGAGAGATTTTCTTCTTTCTTTCAAAGGGAAAAAGCTAAGTATTGTGTTCTTCATTATCTTATGGTTTTGTAAACACTTATCTAGTGGATTTTCTTTGATGAAATGAAGTTTTCCGTTGTGTTTTCTTCATGCTTTGTGATGGCATCTCTTACTCTCTCTTCTTGTTTGAAAATAATGGTATGAGAAGATTATGTCGTTGTTTTCATTGTACTTTTTTCTTTTGTACTGAGTAGAATTCATGTTTAGGATTTTGTGATGCATGTTAGAAGCAGATTTAATTATAAATGTTATGGTTTTTACTTGCACTTTATTTACATTAAAATAAAGGTCTGTTGTAGTGTTAAAATTTGTTGTACTTGCATTAAAATCTGAGAGGGTTGTGTAATTCTCAACAAAGTAGAACCATATTCAGATCCCATGGATGGTTAAGTTCATGGGAGTTGAATGCAAATAAATAGGGAAATATACTTTGAGGGGCGTAGAATTGGAGATTTTAGGGTGATAGACTAAAATCCCCAATTTGGTCCTATTGTTTGAGTACTGAAGAGGAGATGTTAGCCCTCAGGCGAGGGGAACGTGGGAGCTCCGAAGTTAGAGTCGATATCCTCCCAGCCTAGCCACATATTTAGTAAAAAAACATAGGATTAGTCAATGTTCTTTATGTCTGGACCAAAGGGTAAAGAATAGGATTGCTCCTATTTGGCACATAAAATATAACACATCTCATTCCTTTACATTATCTAATTCATTGCATAAGAATACTAGTTTTTATTATCTCAAAATTCTCCAAACCAATTCCTCCATAAACGTGTCTCTTTAGAATTAATATTTTCATTTAGTTATAGTTACAATCTTTACATTTAACACTTTCATTTAGGAGTAGTTGCTAGATAAAATATCATTTTAATCGACATTCCAAACTAAGGACTAATTGTAGTAGACTAGAATTTGACTAAGGATTACCTCGCTTCTCTTGTGGGAAGATAAATAGGACTACACTAGAGCACTGTATTACTTGAGCGATACGTATACTTGCGTTTGAAATTGTGACTTTACAAAATCATTATAAATATATAAATCTGGGTTCATAAATTCTTGCATATTAAAAGTTGCATCAAGTTTTTGGCGTCGTTGTCGGCGATTTAAATCTTTTAGTAGTGGTGTCAAATTTTTGTATTTTTATGAATATATAAAGTCGCGGTCACTTGGCGTGAGATATTTTAAATGAACTTTGATGCAGTTAGCGTATTGTACTTTTTGAGGTGTCAACCTACATTTGATTTGTAACATTTTCTGGAGCAGATTAATGTAGTTTCTTTCAGAAATTTGTCTGTTTGTTCAATTCTCCCAATTGTGCGATGGATAAAATCCACGAACTATGCGTTGGTTCAAAATTATGATGAACAAAGAGCAAAATAATAAAATTTGACAATAATAAAAAATAAAATTCAAATTAAATAACCAACCAACAAATAACAAAACAAATCTCTTTTGAAAAAATAAACCAACTAAAATTAAAATTTTGAAAACATATTTTGAAAATTAAACATGATAAGAACAACGAGAAAAGAAAATAAATCTGTTGAGTTGATTCTCTCGATTTTGAGGTCTCTTACTCTTTGCTCATGCAGCACAATTATCTTTGTCTGCACTAATTCTCTTAATATCCCCGCGAAGTTTCATGTTCTGCACAAAATCTCACAAAATTTCACAAATCTTCTTCAACAATGTCAACCTTTCCACTCGACACATATCTTTGGATTCAACATCATCAATTTTCATTTTCGAATAAGTCCTTAACTTTTGATTCACTCCTTTGAGGTCGACCCTTACCTTCTAACACTCTCTTTTGAGATTTATCATTAACTTTTAATTCTCATTTTCAAATCAGTCCTTAACTTTTGATTCACTCCTTTTTGCGGTCAGTCCTTAACTTCTGACACTCTCTTTTGAGTTTGATCATTAACTTTCAATTCTCATTTTTGAATCAGTCCTTAACTTCTGATTCACCCTTTTTGAGGCCAGACTTTTCCTTCCGACACTCTCTTTTGAGATTGATCATTAACTTTTAGTTCTCCTTTTTGAATCAGTCCTTAACTTTTGATTCACCCTTTTGAGGTTGGTCCACACCTTCTGACACTCTCTTTTGAGATTGATCATTAACTTTCAATTCTCATTTTTGAATCAGTCCTTAACTTCTGATTCACTCCTTTGAGGTCGGTCCTTACCTTCTGACACTCTCTTTTGAGATTGATCATTAACTTTCAGTTCTCATTTTTGAATCAGTCCTTAACTTCTTACTCACTCTTTTTTTAGGTCGGTCCTTACCTTACGACACTCACTTTTGAGATTGACCATTAACTTTCATTTCTCATTTTTGAATCAGTCCTTAACTTCTTATTCACTCTTTTTTGAAGTCGGTCCTTACCTTCCGACACTCTCTTTTGAGATTGATCATTAACTTTCAATTCTCCTCTTTGAATTAGTCCTTAACTTCTGATTCACCCTTTTGAGGTCGGTCCTTAACTTCTGACTTTCTTTCAAGATTGATCCTTAACTTTCAATTCTCACTCTGGAATCAGTTCTTAACTTCTGATTCCCTCTTTTGAGGTCGGTCCTTAATTTCTGATTCTCTTTTTGAAATTCTTACTTAAATTTCAAATTTTCACCTCGAGCTCAGTACCTAAATTCCGACTTACTTTGGATTGATACCTAAATCTCAAATTCCTACCTCAGAATCAGCACTTACATACTGATTCTCATTTTTTATAGATACTTAAAATCTGATAACTCAAAACCAACTCTCTAATCCCTAGCAAGAGTTCCTACCTCTTGACTTCGATCAAATATTCATCTGTTAATTCCCCAGCGGAAACAAATAACACACACAATTCTACAGTCCTTTTGTGTCTATCAACTTAGGAGTTTGTATTGATTTTTTTATCGCATCAGTCAACGCCAATATGCGCGGTGTGCTTGCCCAGCAGACCACACCTATTAGGGGTCCATTTATCGACCTCCCTTTTGGCTGAGGTCTAGTTTTTCCTTTTTAATAGCCTAGGGTCTAGCCATAGGACTTTCCTGTTAACTATTCCTAGAAAACTAAAAAAAGAACCCTCACCATTAGAAATTCTAAACTCCTTTTTACTCAACTTGAGACTCTACAAATTGGTCCTAACCTCTAGCACTTAGTAGGTGGGTTCATTATGAGGGAGCTCGAGGAGAGTTCCCATAGGACTGTTTGACCTTAGGGTTTACTCTATGTGTTGGTCTAGAGCTAAGGCACTCAGTACAATCACCTCACTCACAATCACTCGCAAATGCGAACCCAAAATTTTCTTGACTTTGATCCCTTAATCCTTTGGGAGACTCATGTAGATGGTCCCCTAAACCCACTCGCCCTAGGCTAGGGATTAGCTAAGACCAGTACATAGAGGACCCAAATGGAGTTTCTATTGGTCCATGGTTTTTTTATGGTGTTCACCACCCCAATTATACCAAAGACACCCAATTTGGCCTTTTGCTCCTAAACTTTCCCAAATTACCTAAGTACCCTTGAAACCCTAAATTTGGCAAAAATTCCCAAATAAACCCAAAATACCCAAATTTGTTCAAAATTCATTTCAAACCTTTTTAAAATACCAAAATTACCCAAAATCACCAAAAATTGCCAAATTACCAAAATACCCCTCCCTAACACAAAATTCCAAAAATTCCAAAAAATCCCAAAAATTTCCTAAACCTTCAAAATATTCCCAATTTTATTTTTCTCAACTACCACATAACCCAATTTGACTAATTTGACCATCTTTGTCCAAAACCCCCAAATTGCCCTTAAAAGGCCAAATCTCCTCAAATCCACCTCAAATGTCCATCAAATTGGTCCCAATTTCCCCCTATTTCAATCCTAAACTTAAATTCACCTTCCATGTGACCAATTTAAACCAAATCCAAGCTCAATTTCCCCATTCTTTGAGCTGAATTTTGATTTAAGTCAAACCCCCAATTTTGGCCCTGTGACTTGGTTCCACCAAATTGAACCCCATGGCCTACTCCATTGGTCTTTGAATCCTAAACTCTTCATAAAATTAATAAACATCAAACTTGAACTTCAATTTGCCTTGGTTAAGCCTCAATTTCATTTCATTTCAACCTAAGTCAAAAGCCCCAAATTGGCTATGCCTCCAAATTTCTCCAAGTTGATTGCCTTAGCCTTAACCCCAAAATTGGCACCCAATTCATGTTAAAAACTCTTCATAAAATTTCTATTAACCATTATCAATAATCAATTTTGATTTAGCCCAAGCTACACCCAAGTCTAGCCCAACATGCCCAGATTCACCAAAATTCCAAAATCCTTCAAATTGACACTCCAATTGAACTTAAAATTCTTTCAATCCTTCACCAAAAATGTTCATTACAATCATCTACATCAAATTCATCAGTCAAATGATTTGATTAATATGGATAGCCTAGTCCAAGCCCAAGTCTTTGTCATTTTCACCCGCTTGGACCCATGCACCAAAATTAACCTAGACATGTTAAATTTGTCAAGGCAAAGCTACCACAGCGAAGTTTTGGACCCTATTGACCAAGCCAAACCCCATGGAACCACCTAAATGAGCTATGGACCAATGGATCAACAAATCAAGGGATTTCATTCCATATTTGCTTAAGCCAAGCATATTTTTCCAAAAATTAAATACTAACCCATTTAATTGCTGTGACATATTCCTCTAGCTCACCTGACCTCCTAGCTACCTTCCCTGGCTTAGTCAGCCAGCATAGTGGTCAAAAAATGTCCAAACCAAGAGCCACCCCCATGGAATCAAACTTAATTCAAACCTAGAGGCCACCTCATCCAAATTAAATGTTAGGGCCTCTCTGATTCCACTTAAGCATCACTTTTCACCCCTTAATTGGCCATGATAGCAACCCAAAAGCCCATTTTATAAAAATCTCACCTCCACGACCATGGAGGGTGTGTTAAAAATTTTTCAGAGAGAGCCCTCCAAATTATTCCTGAAGCCTCTTTGAGACCTCCTAAGTGTAACCCAACCACCACATTGCCCTGATTCCCCTTGCCAGAGTTCAAATTTTTAGCTCAAAAACCTTGCCGAATACAGACAGAGCTCTCCACACCTCTACACTCCATCAAACTTAAATTAAACTCACCCACACCTTCAACACAGTGAAAGAAGAAGAAGACCCATCAAATTCCCCTTTCAAAGAAACGCTAACATAGCTCTAGACCAACACTTGAAATTGAGCTTGGTCGAATTCATACCTAAGCCTTTCACCACAGCAAGAGGCTTAATTCCTAGCCTGCTTGGACCTCCACGAACGTGCCAAGCACCTCTGATCAAAGCTTCCCTTCTAGGAGCAAAGGTATTGAACACTCCCTCTTCTCGGGCCTATTTCGATTCTCCATTTGATTAGACTTAATTTAATTGGATGATTACCGTATGGATGTGTTAGTCACACTTAGACGAGCAATTAGAAACAAACCGCACTTCATTTGATTAATAAATGAGTGAGATTTTAAGCTTTAAAAATGGATGGTTCTCGGGCTAAGGTATTGGGGATGATGATGGGGAGTCGTCCGATCGCGCGTTTATCTCATCAGCGGATGAGATCTTGCTGGATAGTGTCTTCTTACATGAACTGCAAGCCGAGTTATCACTGAGGTGGATGGTGACACCAAATCAGAAGACGCCGCGTGGAGTTTTGGAGCCACCGTAGGTTGACATAGTGTCGCACATTTAATTAGATAAATAGTGATTTAAATAATTCAAAATATTGTCCTTAACTTTAAAAATTCATATCTTGGTTTAGAAAAATCACAAAAATAAAATAAAAATATCCTCTTGCCCGTGAACAGAGGAGATTAATGTGGAAATAATTTGAAGCTTATTTGATGCATATTTTATTTTTAATTAATTAAATATGGTTTTGAGTCTTTTAATTCTCCATGCATATAGACATTTCACCATAACATGAAATTTTGGCATGATATTGCATCTGTCTTAGGGAACATCCTCTAATTTTTCCAAGTTAGAGGATATCTCTAGACCGAGATCAATATTTTTTAATTTTATGCTATTATTTTCATAAATTAAACATAATAATTAGCATGTTTCTTAGAAAATTCTAGGAAAATTTTGGAAGGTTTGCTATGACCAGAGAACCCTTTGGAAAATATTTCATGGGTTAAGTCATTAAGAATGTACTTGATTTCCACCAACCCTAAAAAACAAACAAACTTAATTTTGGGAATCACAAACATCTAAATGACTTAATTTTTAATTTCCACTGTGATTTAAAGTTCAGAGAACTCCACATAAAAATTTTAAAATATTTGGAGCTCATTTAATAACTCAAATTGATTTTTGAAGTTAAATGTTATTTTTAACACTAAAATAATTTGTAATAATTAAAATATAACTGAAAAGATTATAAAAATTTGTATTTTGAGTTCTTTGTGATAGAGGAATTTTCTAAAAATAAAATGGTAACTAAAATAAAAACTTCATTTTTAAGCCTATTTTTAATATTTAAATAATGAAAAAATGATAAAAATCACAAAAGTAATAAAATTCATGAAAATGTTCTAAATTATTTTTTAAGCACTTAGGAACAATTAGAATATTTTTATTAATTTTCTATGTGAAGATATTGAATTTTAAAGCTCAAAATACTTTTTAAAGGCTAAAAATGGATCTTCACTAAAATAATTCTAAAAATTCAAAGAAAAATCAGAATGATATGAAATTTATTTCTCTAGATTCCCTGACATTAGAGAAATTTAAAAAAAATAAAAAACTTAATTTTCCATATTCAAAATATTTTGTAATTAATAAATGCTCCAGAAATTAAAATACTTCTTAAAATTCAAATATTATTAAATAAATCATGCAATTTAGCCCCAATTCTCTCGGGTCTAAGTCTACTTCTAGTAATAATGTCAAAAGATTAGGCCTTTTCTTGGTCAAGTTATGAAATTTTCTTTGAAAAATCCTTTATTTTTATTAAAATAAATATGTAAATTAAATTAAATTTTGAAAAATCACATTTTCTCCTCTAATGTCTTAATTGACCCATGAGTGAGGTGGGATAAAAATTCCAAAGTCATTTGAATTAAATTTGACAAATTATGAAGTGATAGAGCCTTATGGGCAAAATTTTAATTTTGGAAATTAGGTCTTAATTAACATATAGGCTTAATTCACTGAGGGAAAAGGGTAACGTCTGATTTTAGTTAACTTATTTGGATGATTCAAACAAAAGGGGTTTAATTGGTAGAAACCAACCTCACTCTTTCAGTAATCCAAGAATAAATTTGTAATTCCTTAAATTATTAAAATTTGGAAGTTTATTAGATTAAATGATCTTAGACTTAGGGGTATGATTTTAGAAGTTGATAACTCACTAATTTAATAACCCTACTTGATGTTCAAATGACATTTAAGTATTTCTAAAATGAATAATTATTGTCACTTAAGAATTTAACTTCTTTTAAAGTAACCAAGACATCTACCTAGGTCTAAAGGCCTTAGTGGTAACTTAAGCTAAAATCAAAAATTGATTAAATAAGAATTAGCAGAATGAATGTAAAATTAAACACCTTGAGCACACTAAGCCCAAGTTAGAACTCAAATCGGCTAAGTGTTTCAATAACGCTAACTTGCCCCCTTTAAGGAGCTTCACCCACATAACTTCCAAATTAAATGGCAACTGATAATTACCTTACTCTTAAGGGATAATTGAAACATCAATGTTCATTGCGCATTAAATGTATTTACAGAATATGTTATTAAGCAACATAATAAGTTTAAATGAGCTCTAGACTTTTCACGAGGTAGTGAGAAGGGAGCATGGACCCACTTCTTCCTCTAGACCTATTGGATACCTCATAGTTCTACTAAACTTAATATGTTTTGCTTAACAAAAATCATCCTTAATCAAACTAATAGGGACCCACCAAGATATGACCTAGAGTTAGGTAGGTCACTAAAATTTTACTTTTTCTGATTTACATAAAATGTTCTAACATACATTTTGAGTTTTAGGTGGTGGAACGAGAAGACTCACCAGGTACAATTTTATAGTTTACATCATTGTCTTTTTTTAAGCTTTCCACATTGTGCTTACTTACCTGCATGTGTGAACAAAACACAAACTTGCATGTTAAACAACGATGCAACCCTGCATAAAAACTAAAACTATCAGGATAGCCACAAAACCAAAACCAAAACCAAAACTAAAACTAAAATCAACCAAGATAAAATTCACCTCCACAACATCCAAAATATAAAAAAACTCAAAATTTAATCACAAACATCACAAAAAACAACAACTACAATGAAATTAAGTCGTCTATATTGGGTGATTGGGAATTCCTCGGAGGAGGTAACCTACGATTGCTAATGAAGCTTCCCACAGTCTAAATGAAAGTATGGAACTCATTAAATTGAGTTTAATAAATTCATTTGGACTAAGTGAATCCAACAGAAAATAGTGGTGTCGGAACGAGGGAACCGTGGGATCCTAACCGGTGTTGCTCTAATCAACTTTAACATCCCCCATACCATTTAAAGAAATTCAACCATAAGGCCATCTAATTTGACATCATGACTTGACACCCTAAAAAACTTAAACTTGCCACAATGAGGAGTTTGGAGCTAGCATGGTGGGCAGCACGACCCTCTTCAACAGCAAAACCTGTCTTCCCCAGCTAAACCCTTTCCTTCCATAGAATTAAATAACAAGACATAGGATTTCAAGGTTGTCTGCTTATGCAACATAAATACTCACCTCATCTTTAGTTTTTTGTACAACTCTGTTGTGTAATATAATCCCTTACTCGTATTAGGATTCTGAGGTTGTCGTCCTTCACGACTTAAATCCTCACATCTTTCAGGCTATTTGTGTGATCGTTTCACATGAATGTAAGCCCTAACAAATAAAATTGGTAGGATGAAACACTCAAATAAATTTCACCTCAAAATTGAAGCCAAACAATAGGATAGACTGGGAAGTCACCGAGGTTCTCCTCCGGATCTATGACATCCCCTAGTTCCTCCTCCTTTGGATTCCAAAACAAAATGTTCCAAATTTGAACCATTCCCTTTTCACACCTCTTCGTCTGATATCATTGAAAAGTCCTATCCTTTTGAAATCATTGAAGATAAGATTTCCTGATTTTTATCGAGAGTTTTCTTAGATGACTTCGGTAATTTAGGATGTAATTAATTATAAGGGCTTGCCCTTATAGGAAGCTTGTTCCAACCCAACTTAATATAAATCTTACTTAATTCTTCAAATTAAATATGGGAAATTGTCGGCAAATAAAATGGTTTCACAGACCAAACGGACGTCAAACATTTCTTAGTTTATTCGATCAAGCCTCACCCTCAAGTCTTGTGTTTATCCTTCAGGATAGATATAAGAATTGAGGTATAACTCTCTTTCATTTAAACTACAAAAAACATGGGGTCAGTTTCATTTCATATTTTTCTAAACATTAAAATGTCCTTCCGAAATGGGCGACGGGATTTCGATTCCAATGACCGACAGCTTCTTACGGACAACTCCCCAAACCAAAATAGTGCCGACATACTCCCTTATCCTTTCCAAAGAATTGAGGGAGTCATTAATAAAACTTTTAGGTTCAACAATTTGTTTAGCTCAACTTGCTAGTATTTCTTCAAATGAGGCTAACTCTTTAGAAGAATAAATCCAAATAACTTTCTCTGACAATGACTTATTGCTCGGTATAACCTAACATAATCATCCATTATAAATCACAGTGAATATTAATGACACTACACTTCTGAGAGTACTTATTAATCTTGGTGCCTCAATTAACATTATGAACCTGAGAACTGTCACCTTTTTGGACATTGACGCTTGTCAACTAACGAGAGATAAAATGATGTTACAAGGATTTAACCAACAGGTAGAACGAGTTGTTGGGTAAATAACATTGCTTTTGAAAATGGAGAATTCGGTGACAATGGCAATATTCCACGCACAACTCTTAAACTTTTTTTAATGCCTTACTTTGTATACCGTGGCTCCTTGAGCATAAGATGGTGCCCTCTTAATTACATCAATACATTAAGTATCTACAAAAATAACAGGAGTGTTGTATTACAGAAGATCTACAACCATTCTCAATCAATGAAATTGGTGTACCTGAAGATGTTGCATACTACACTCAATAGAGAAAATGATATTCTCTAGAGATGCAATAATTAATACAGAAGAAAAAGATAAAGACAAGAAAATGAGTGTAAAAGATCACAACAAAGACAAACAAGCTGATATAAATTTTTCCACAACACCCATGAAGGATAAGAACTCTCATCACACTCGCATCCGAGATCAAGGTCAAGGACAAGGACAAGAAAGGGAAAATACAATGATTGACTTGAATAAATCATCAAAGTTCAAGATTTTTCTGGACTCAGAAGAATGAAATGAAAAATAAAAAGAAAAGAAGACGTTAGTAATTTCAAAATGCCACAGTTCAAGATATCTCTTGAAGAAGAAGATAAAAAAAATAATTTAAGTCCATGTACGAAAGAACTAATCACTATATACTTGTTATGACCCCAAACCCAATTTCTCCATAAGAAAATTGAGAATTTAGTGGTCACAAAAGTATATGGTGAGGACAGAAAACCTATAAAATTTGACTTTGTTCTACTTATTCTTGTTTTGATACAAATGTAAAACTAGAAGAAAAAAATCTTATGAAATCAATAAAAATCCATTTTTAATTTTATTCTCCATGTGCTCAAAAACTTATTAAAAATGGTTTGATGCCTAAATAATGGTCATTATATCAATCTTATCTTTTTGAATAATTATGGAATAACAATAAAATAAATCCTAATTCTAAAGAAGGTATTGGGTTTGGTACCCTAGAACCTCTAGTTGACACAAAATTTTCCCTAGTTGTCTCTGAAAGACCTGATTCTGAGCAAACATTCGATCTTAGAATCGAAGGTGCACTACTAGAATTTACAGAAGAAATTAAATTGAAAGTAGATGAAATAAAAGAAATAAATTTAGTAATGGAAGAATATTCAAAACTGACTTTTAATAGTTTGTTCCTAAATGACATTGAAGCAAGAGAAATAGTTCACCTATTGAAAGAATACAAAGTCTGATTTGCTTGGAGTTATGATAAAATGCATGTACTCTCTTCAGATGTCACAGTCCCTAAACTTAGATTAGAACAAACTACAATTCATTGCCAAAGTTAAGAAACTGATCGAGGCCGATGTCGGCACTATTTTTGGTGTGGAGTTTGCCCGTAAGAAGCTGTCGGTCATCGGAATTGAAATCCCGTTGCCCGCTTCGGAAGGACGTTAAAAAATTTAGTTTTGAAAAAGATGAAGTCAAACTGACCCCATAATTTTCATAGTTTAAATGAAAGA
>JXCR01146278.1:274490-294092 GCA_002079205.1 Phalaenopsis hybrid cultivar
TATATATATAATAATAATAATAATAATAATAATAATAATAATAATATATTATATATATTTATATCTAAGTTTAAATCATAATTGCTGTATAGTAATGTGGTTATGCATCTTTTTTTAGATACATCTACTTTTTGTCTAGGTTCGAATCCAACACTCTACATCTAGTTTTTCAGTTTAATTTTAACGAGCCAATTTCGAGTCGAACACGAACACAACGTTCATGAGTCAGTTTAAAAAACGAGACAATTTCGAACAAGCCGAACACGAGCCAAGCCTGAGCTCGCTCAAGCTCCGCTCGTTTACAACCCTAGCTGAGGGTGGCCGACTTGTAGGAGGAGGTGGCATTTGATTGACATCTAGCGTGTAAAATTGGACATGAACTCCTTCTCCTCCAAGTCTCGGACTTCCTATAGTTTAAGGTTTGGGTCTTAGTACTCTGCTAAAAAAGTGGGTAGCACTCTATTTATAGAGTCTAGGAGAGTCAGCTCGACAAATAATGAATAAAACTTGACCATGCCATCGAGCGACAGAGGGAAATCCCCTCAATTAGACATCATTTTATGGATATTCTAGTGCCTTAATGATGTCAAATTTGAGCAATCTTGAGCTCGATTTGACTATATGTTTGTCAAACTTGGAATCTATTTGGCATTCTGATTGGGCATTAGAAACTTCCAAAAAATGACCTAATTGCTTGATTTGAGCATGATTTAACTTGGATCGGGCAAATATTATTGTCGTTGTTGTTTCATCAAGTCGAAAACTTTGACTATAAGTTTGTTAAAATCAGAACTTTGAATTATCATTAATCAAAATTTCAACGTTCATCACTCCAAAATTACATCGACATTCTTGTCACGTCTCGAGATTCGTGCTAGATCATAAAAATTTGTTGATGGGGGCATCAATAACCGTCTTTTTCAATAGAGCTTAGACATGATAAGTAGCATGGTTAAATATAATGAAGCTTTAATTTGGTGGCCACCATCTTGAAAATATAAGTGTGAATAAATTAATTTTGAGCTAATTTAGCCATTGCCATGAAAAAAATTAAGCACTAATGAATCCTAAATTGGTACAAATCAATCCTATATAAACTAAAAATTTACTTCATACCTAACACAAACACCCAGTCGGTTGATGAAATGCAATGTTGGCGGTCCTCGCTTGCTCGTAGGACACACACCTGTCCTTCGAGCAAAGGGAAGGCTTGGTTTAAACCGTTTAGCCGCTCAATTTAATTAGTACCAGTCATGTATCTAATCTGATTTTTTGGTAAATCTGTTCCATTTTACCCAACTTTACAACAACTTAATATAATATAGATTAATGATATAAANAGCGGTCCTCGCTTGCTCGTAGGACACACACCTGTCCTTCGAGCAAGGGGAATGCTTGGTTTAAACCGTTTAGCCGCTCAATTTAATTAGTACCGGTCATGTATTTGATCTAATTTTTTGGTAAATCTGTTCCATTTTACCCAACTTTACAACAACTTAATATAATATAGATTAATGATATAAAACATGTTTAAAAACTCACACTTTATTATTATTATTTTATTTTGTACAACAACTTAATATAGTATTTTAACTTTACAACAGCTTTTATAACATCATTTTTATGAGAAATTATTATGTGTGGCGACCACGCGTCCAAACGACTGTTCAGACTCGCTTCTCTGGTTCAACAGTGGCATGACTGCATGAATTGTCGGTCCGCACGTATAGTTAGCCGCACGTCATAATTTTATCAGTTTTATAACATTATGAAAGAACAACTCTTATATGGTTTATTCTACTCGAAATTGAACAAAATATTAAACTTAAGAGATCTTATTTGTTGGAACAGTCACACTACTGTGAATTATAGGTTAATGCTACGCATGAATGTATTTGTCATTTAAAAAATACATCAACACAATTTAGTATACATAAGTAAAAATAGATCACATTTANGAAGACTGTTCAGGCTGGCCTCTGTGGTTCGACAGTGGCATGACTACATGAATTGTCGGTTCGCACGTATAGTTAGCCGCACGTCATAATTTTATCAGTTTTATAACATTATGAAAGAACAACTCTTATATGGTTTATTCTACTCAAAATTCAAAAAACTATTAAACTTATGAGATCTTATTTGTTGGAACAGTCACACTACTGTGAGTTATAGGTTAATGCTACGAATGAATGTATTTTTCATTTAAAAAATACATCAACACAATTTAGTATACATAAGTAAAAATTGATCACATTTATCATCAAATTTTCGATGATTTGATTGTGTTTGGTAGTTCAAAAAACCCCTTGGTGATAGATTTGTAAATGACAATGTTTCGAGTGTTATTTATGTAATTATTCCAAATTTTTGACATGAAAACNTGTCAAATTTTGGCTGATTTGATTGTGTTTGGTAGTTCAAAAAACCACTGGGTGATAGATTTGTAAATGACAATGTTTCGAGTGTTATTTATGTAATTATTCCAAATTTTTGACATGAAAACGCTTAGACATACATACATACATATATATATGATATGTATGTCATGAGACAGAAGGAAAATTGGCTCTAAATGTTCTTATTAGGCTTCATTAAATCGACCTTAATATGAGTATAACTTAATTTCAATTTATTTTGAAATGTGATTTTATTNTATATATATGATATGTATGTCATCAGACAGAAGGAAAATTGGCTCTAAATGTTCTAATTAGGCTTCATTAAATCGACCTTAATATGAGTATAACTTAATTTCAATTTATTTTGAAATGTGATGTTTATAATTCCTAAATTATTTTTTTAACAAAGCCTCATTCGAAAATAATATTGATACGCCACCAACAAATTATCATAATACAACACGAATCTCGATGCAATATTTTGAGCACGAACATTCAAACTTCGATTACGAATCATCCGGAACTCCGATTTNTATCACATTTAATTTGAGATGAATATAATTTAATTTTAATTAAATAATTATATATATTATGTTCTTTTAAAAAAAAAATTTAATTCAGGTCAAATATAATTAGAGGTTTTCAGAGTGTGGGCCAGCTGTTGTCAGCCATAGCTTATTGGAACTTGTCATCTTCTATATCCCGTTATCTAACATATCCATCTTAAAGGCTCTATTTAATTAATTTTTATTTTATAATTAACTCTATATTCTAACTATAATATTTTATAGTTAGAATATGCAAANATTTAATTAATTTTTATTTTATAATTAACTCTATATTCTAACTATAATATTTTATAGTTAGAATATGCAAATAGAATTTAATTGGAGCTCTTATCTTATCCAAAAAAAATATATTTTTTTAATATTCCTCAGGCTGAATTTACCTTTAATTATAAAAAAAACATTAGACTAATTTATTGAATATTTACATGATAAAATTTAAGGGATANTATTTTTTTTTTTAATATTCCTCAGGCTGAATTTACCTTTAATTATATATAAAAAAAACATTAGACTAATTTATTGAATATTTACATGATAAAATTTAAGGGATAATTGCATACATAGTAATCAAGTCATTTTTAATTTATAAAACTAGCACCAATGTTTCTTTTTTTAAATTCTCAACTCATGTTTTTACACATGCCATTATCAAACTATAGGATAAAAACAAAGAGTTAGGTTGGAGTTTTATTGTAAATTTAGTATNTATTTATAAAACTAGCACCAATGTTTCTTTTTTTAAATTCTCAACTCATTTTCTTACACATGCCATTATCAAACTATAGGATAAAAACAAAGAGTTAGGTTGGAGTTTTATTGTAAATTTAGTATTTGAGTGACAATCTTGAAATATGTATTAAAAGGTGCTAGTTTTGCAAATAGCAATATTTTAAGTGTCATGTATGTGATTGCCAGACTTGTTTAATATTTGAATATCTATCAACTTTAATTCATTTACAAGCAAACTTATAGCTTTGGCACATTTATAATGGAACCCTTTAGCTTTGGGTCAATTTTGAGTGTAAAAGAATTGCACGTGTAGAAGTATTGTAATAAGAGAAAATATTACGTCTGGACATCGGGGTGGATCACAACACGCCATATATCGACTGCATGGTGTGATCCACATTGTCATTCTTACCCATATCTTTTTCGGTTTTCAAGAAGAAGATCAAGAGATATAAACTACTATTGATTTAGATGGAACTACATACATGCCAAATGATTTGTATATATTGAAAAATAAAAAAAAATTAATTTTTAATATTATATTAGTAATTTTATTAATACTAATAAAATTTTTAAAAAAACTTTTTTGCATATCTGAATATAATCCTCTATTTTATCCCTTTATATACATCTTTCTTAAAACATAACCAATGAAAAACTTTCGAACTAGTCATTTAAAAATAGTTTTTTTAGACATGCACATGCATACATGCATGCGGCTAGGGCTGTCAAAAAAGCTCGTTGTTCGCGAACAGTTCGTGTTCGGTTCGTCAATGAGTTTGTGTTNAACTAATTTATTGAATATTTACATGATAAAATTTAAGGGATAATTGCATACATAGTAATCAAGACATTTTTAATTTATAAAACTAGCACCAATGTTTTTTTTTTTTTTCTAAATTCTCGACTCATGTTTTAACACATGCCATTATCAAACTATAGGATAAAAACAAAGAGTTAGGTTGGAGTTTTATTGTAAATTTAGTATTTGAGTGACAATCTTGAAATATGTATTAAAAGGTGCTAGTTTTGCAAATAGCAATATTTTAAGTGTCATGTATGTGATTGCCAGACTTGTTTAATATTTGAATATCTATCAACTTTAATTCATTTACAAGCAAACTTATAGCTTTGGCACATTTATAATGGAACCCTTTAACTTTGGGTCAATTTTGAGTGTAAGAGAATTGCACGTGTAGAAGCATTGTAACAAGAGAAAATATTACGTCCGGACATCGGGGTGAATCACAACACGCCTTATATCGGCTGCATGGTGTGATCCACACTGTCATTCTTACCCATATCTTTTTCGGTTTTCAAGAAGAAGATCAAGAGAAATAAATTACTATTGATTTAGATTGAATTACATACATGCCAAATGATTTTTATATATTGAAAAATTTAAAAAANAACTTGTTTAATATTTGAATATCTATCAACTTTAATTCATTTTACAAGCAAACTTATAGCTTTGGCACATTTATAATGGAACCCTTTTAACTTTGGGTCAATTTTGGGAGCAAAAGAATTGCACGTGTAGAAGTATTGTGCCAAGAGAAAATATTACGTCTGGTTAACCGGACATCGGGGTGGATCACAACACGACATATATTGGCTGCATGGTGTGATCCACACTGTCATTCTTACCTATATCTTTTTCGGTTTTCAAGAAGAAGATCAAGAGATATAAATTACTATTGATTTAGATTGAATTACATACATGCCAAATGATTTTTATATATTGAAAAATTAAAAAAAAAAAAATTTAGTATCATTTTTGTAATTTTATTAATACTAATCCTCTATTTTATCCCTCCATATACAGTTTTCTTAAAACATAANTAAAAAAAATAATTTTTAATATCATTTTTGTAATTTTATTAATACTAATCCTCTATTTTATCCCTCCATATACAGTTTTCTTAAAACATAACAAGTGAAAATACTTTCGAACAATAGTCATTTTAAAAAATAGTTTTTTTAGACATGCACATGCATACATGCATGTCATGCACGCACATGCATACATGCATGTGGTCATAATCATCATTATAAAAAAAAAATAGAGTGATGTAGATATTTAGTTAAAATAATACAAGTAGTTTAATTAAATTAGTTTTATTGTTNAAAAAATAGTTTTTTTAGACATGCACATGCATACATGCATGTCATGCATGCACATGCATACATGCATGTGGTCATAATCATCATTATAAAAAAAAATAGAGTGATGTAGATATTTAGTTAAAATAATACAAGTAGTTTAATTAAATTAGTTTTATTGTTAAATATAATATAAAATTAGTTTATGAAAGAACATAAAGGGGGGGTTAGTAAAATAAAGAAAGTGTGTGTGATAACTGATAAGTAGCTGCGGGTGAGATAAGTTTGGACGCCGATTGGGAAATCCGACCCGTTTGATGCGGATCAGTCGCCTTCTTTCTCTACTTACGTGTGAGATGGGCAACGTGGTGGGTCCCGCATCCCTCCAATCAGCAGACTCCGTTTCTCATGCCCCGTTGGAGTAGCTTTAATTGGCACTGAAAACATACTAAATTCACCGGACCCACACTNAAGTTTGGACGCCGATTGGGAAATCCGACCCGTTTGATGCGGATTAGTCGCCTTCTCTCTCTACTTAACGTGTGTGAGATGGGCAACGTGGTGGGTCCCGACATCCCTCCAATCAGCAGACTTCGTTTCTCATGCCCCGTTGGAGTAGCTTTAATTGGCACTGAAAACATACTAAATTCACCGGACCCACACTCTNAGTTCGGTTGGTTTACACCCCTACATGCGGCCATAATCATCATTATAAAAAAAAATAGAGTGATGTAGATATATAGTTAAAATAATACAAGTAGTTTAATTAAATTAGTTTTCTTGTTAAATATAATATAAAATCAGTTTATGAAAGAACATAAAGGGGGTGTTAGTAAAATAAAGAAAGTGTGTGTGATAACTGATAAGTAGCTGCGGGTGAGATAAGTTTGGACGCCGATTGGGAAATCCGACCCGTTTGATTGCGGATCAGTCGCCTTCTCTCTCTACTTACGTGTGAGATGGGCAACGTGGTGGGTCCCGACATCCCTCCAATCAGCAGACTCCGTTTCTCATGCCCCGTTGGACTAGCTTTAATTGGCACTGAAAACATACTAAATTCACCGGACCCACACTCTCCTAAATTCTCGAGCCACGGTTGGTCTCCGCCAGCCTGGCGGCGCACCCGCGGTGCAGCAGAACGGGCCCCACTCCCTTTCATCTTATAAAATGTTCATATCATCGCTCAGCGTTGTCACACTCATACATATATATATATATATATAATTCCTTATTATTATATGCCATAACACTTATTGGAATATGGTAAGTAGTGGATGAGAAAAATGGAGGGATGCATTAAGTGGTACACAGCCAATGTAAAAATGTTTATCAGAAAATTATAATATGAATCTCTTAAATCATTGAATCATTGACACACTGTATGACTTGAATATAATGAAAAGTGTACAAGGGTCGTTGCAATGACTCTAGTTTGTAGTGTTAAATAAGTAATGATTTTCATATTATAGACGAACGTATATGAAGCAATTAGTCTGTTGAACTAATATTAGAATTTAAACTTGAAATATACGTACCCTTACATTTATATTATTGAAATTTGTAGATATTATGATTCGTAGAAAGATAAATATCTTATGCAATCAAGAAACTAAATACATTAGCATATTATCGCTTATAAGAATGGATCTAAAAAGTATAAATTGATTATTTTATTATAATAAAAATTGATCGTTGTGATTGCAAATATTGTAAGATCATTCTGACTATAAGTTTAAGTAATTAACATCGATAATTAGTTTTAATTTTTAGAATGAACAGTTTGAAGATAAAAAATATGGTTAAATATTTTCTTAGAACTAGATTGGGGCAACTAAAATACATAAGGTGACTCATATGGAGTCTAAAGAAAATTTGATGAGGCTAAACATTTTATTTTTATAATAAAGTAGATACTAAAAATGCGGAAAAATAAATGTATAAATCAATCAAGTAAAGAGATAAGAAAATTAAAAATTTAGATCATGTCAAGTATTTTAAGGATGAAAATAAGAAAAAGAGTGATTTTTCTTGGATAATAGTATTCAATATAGTTATACGAGATATTTTAATAAAATTTTCAAAGAAGATTATGACAATAAGAGTGAATTTCATGATCTTAATATTATAAATAATAACTAATTTTTTTATTTTTATCGTCCCATCAGTAAAATAGAAGTTGAGGAGACTTTAAAGAAAAGGTAGTGTGGAAAAGCAGCAGGAGCTAATGGTATTCCATTAGAAGTGTGAAAACATCTCAGACATCAAAAATAAATTTGGCTAGCTAAATTTTTTAAAATTATTTTAAGGACTAAATAAATGTCTAATGAGTGAAGAAAAAGTCTATTGGTTCATATTTTTAAGAATAAATGGGAAGCACANAAGATTTGTAGTCAATTAAAAGTATTTGTTAGAATTTTTAAATTTATAAAATCTAGCTTCATAACTCAAAATTCATTAAATTAAGTAACCAATATATTTGAATTTATGATTTTTAAATACCTTTCAATGAGATATATGTACCTGTATTCATAATCATAGAATTAAATTTGAAGAGATAAAATTTCTCTCTCTAATCCTTATTTCTTTCTGTACCTTCCGATGGAGAGAAAAAATACTTTTCTTTTTGGGAGAGAGATGACTCTTCTCTTATTTATAAGAGAAAATATAAGTCTTTTGGGAAGAGACATAACCTTTCTCTTAATTATCCATTATTAATCATCATCCATCATGATGATTATTGACCAATATGGTTTATAATAATTTAATTAATTAATGAAAGCGAAAAAATATGATGTTTTTTAAGAAGAGACATGACTCTTCATTTATGATAATTGAATTATTTTAATTAAAAGGAAAGGATGTCGTGCCAATTGGGAAAAGACACGACCCTCTTTTTTTTTTAGTTAATGAATTAATATTAAAATAAATGACTATTGGTCACATAAATGAAAAACTAACAGTATTAATTAATAAAATATAATAAAAAATAATTAAATTAGATTCAAATGATATTTTAATATAAACAATAATTTGTAAATCTTGTCCCAACCCTTAACATCTTTTGACTACGTTATTAGGGTTATTGAAACGACTCTTTGTTTGTGAACAAATCGTGTTCAGCTCACTAAGAAACGAGTCGAGCACGAACACAATTTTTTAGCACGAAATATAAATGGGTCGAACACGAGATGAGTTTGGGCTCGCTTGTGTTCGACTCGTTTACACCCCTACTATTTCATTTAACAGTTAACGATTTCACCATAGATGGTCAGAACTCCACCATTGTAACGACATTGTTGTCGCTAGATCTTGCTCAACAAAAATTATTTTGTTTAAACATCGTATGTCCGGATGGTCAACCACTGATGATCACGTTGCCCACTGATGATGCGTATGACGACGTGACCACCGGTTATTGGCAGCCTGAAAGTGCCGTGACCGGACATAATATTTGCTTCTCAAAGGGTGGGATTGGGAATGTACAAATACTTTTTTTATTTGTAAAATGTGTGATTTGATGCATTTGTTATTGATAAAAAGGCATTAAATTACCTCTATCTCCAAATATATGATTATCAATCTTTCATATTTATCGACATTTTTTGAGTTGTGGCTACTCGACAGTTATATAAAATTTTGAAATATTGATCGTTTCAAAGTTCATCATCTTTTAAGTTTTATAACCCTACTAAATGTCTCATTATCAACCTATATCTTACAACCCACCATTAATGATCAATTAAAGGCTGCAGTCGATTATAATCGATATAATTCTATGTCGGTTGATGTCATGTTACAATCGACTGCAACCTTTAATTGATCATTAATGGTGGGTTGTAAGATATATGTTGATAAAAAGACATTCAGTAGAGCTAAAAAACATAAATGAAAAAAGTAATAATTAAATTGTTGATCATGAAAATTAATTAAAAAATGATAATTAAATTGTTGATCATTAAAATCAATGATGAATATTTATTAATTTAAAAGAGCTAATTTTTTTTAATTGGAGCATTATAAATAATGTTGTTTTGATTCTTTTAGTTTTTCTAAATGAGCATGAGCCAACCAGAAAATTTTTTATAAAAAAAAATAAAAGCTCAGAATAACACGAGTTAATTATAATCCGGATGAGTTTATAATCCATTGAATTTCTTTTAAATTCTAGAATAATTACTTGCACTGTACTAAATATATTGCTATTTACAAGTTGTAAGTATTTTATACTCTAAATTCTCTATGTGATCAAATTTTTTTGAGACATGAGATTTCTTATAGTTCATGAATTCAGACAATTTGTTAAAGAAGTGAGAAGAAGTTAAATAATTCTCTCAGAGAGATAAAAAGGACCACAATTTGATCCTCCATCTTCAATTTTTCTTCTTATTTATGTCATAAAGATTGCCCATTGAGCTTAATGATGTAACTCAAGAAGTGTGAGCGAGCTTGACTAGAGGAGCTTGCTTGAAGACTTAAGGTTAGCGAGCCCATTTGGAGAAACTCCCAGGAATGCTGACATGCTCTGGAGCTACTTGTGGGTTCCTTCTGGGCAGTGATGAGATTTGTAGCTTCACATTTAAAGAAATGACTAACGAGCACGATTGATTAAGTTCATGGCTGATGGGTTTGGTCCATAAAGCCCATGATGCCCGTTTAGCATTTGGGCTTTTAGGTTGCTTTAGGAAACCTATGTTTAGACATACCCTCTTGAAATATTCCAACATAAATTTTAATTACAATTATTTAACCAATTTAAAAAATNATTGCCGATTGAGCTTAATGATGTAACTCAAGAAGTGTGAGCGAGCTTGACTAGAGGAGCTTGCTTGAAGACTTAAAGTTAGCGAGCCCATTTAGAGAAACTCCTAGGAATGCTGACATGCTCTGGAGCTACTTGTGGGTTCCTTCTGGGCAGTGATGAGATTTGTAACTTCACATTTAAAGAAATGGCTAACGAGTACGATTGATTAAGTTCATGGCTCATGGGTTTGGTCCATAAAGCCCATGATGACCGTTTAGCATTTGGGCTTTTAGGTTGCTTTATGAAACCCATGTTTAGACATACCCTCTTGAAATATTCCAACATAAATTTTAATTACAATTATTTAACCAATTTAAAAAATAAAAGTTTAGTAAAAATTCATTTTTTTAATATTAAATTTCATATAATTTAAAAGTTGGTCAAATTGAAATCCATAATCATTTTCTTAATACCATTTTCGATCGATACAATCAAAATTCAAACTGAGATTTTGAATTTTGACCGTTAGGTGAGAAGAAAGCTTAATTATCTTAAACGGCCGCAATTAATGGTGCCTTTGACAAACTAATCCATACAACGAAGTAGCACATGGTTTTATATGGCCTTTTACTTCCATATTACAAATAGGGGTGTAAACAAGTCCAACACGAGAGCGAGCCATGCTCAGCTCGTGCTCGGCTCGTTTATATTTCGAGTTCAAAAAGTGTGTTCGTGTTCGCCTCGTTTATATTTCGAGCTTAAAAAGTGTCTTCGTGTTCATGAGTTGTTCACGAACAAAGAGTTATTTTAACAACCCTAATCATGTAGCCATAAGACAATAAGAGTTTGAGCAAGATTTAAAAATNAGAATGCTGACATGCTCTAGAGCTACTTGTGGGTTCCTTCAGGGCAGTGATGAGATTTGTAGCTTCACATTTAAAGAATTGATTAAGTTCATGGCTGATGGGTTTGGTCCATAAAGCCCATGATGCCCGTTTAGCATTTGGGCTTTTAGGTTGCTTTATGAAACCCATGTTTTGGACATACCCTCTTGAAATATTCCAACCTAAATTTTAATTACAATTATTTAACCAATTTAAAAAAATAAAAGTTTAGTAAAAATTCATTTTTTTAATATTAAATTTCATATAATTCAAAAGTTGGTCAAATTGAAATCAATAATCATTTTCTTAAAACCAAATTAGGTCGATACAATCAAAATTCAAACCGAGAATTTGAATTTTGACCGTTAGGTGAGAAGAAAGCTTAATTATCTTAAACGGCCGCAATTAATGGCGCCTTTGACAAACTAATCCATACGACGAAGTAGCACATGGTTTTATATGGCTTTTTACTTCCATATTACAAAATTAACCAATTTTTTTTGTTGCGTAATAATTATCAATAAATTTTAAGAATTATTAATATAAAATTCGTTAAAAATATTATTTTTTTAAATAATAAAAAACATGTCAAAATTATCAATAATTATTATTTTTATGAAAAAATTTACATACATGCCCACAAATTCCTATGCATTTACTTTTCTAACACCTAAAATTTGATGCTTATATTTATAATAGCTTGAAAATTAACTATGAAAATTTACAAATAGTGATATTTTAAGGAGTTGTCAAAGTTTCGAAGTTCATATAAATAAATATGAAAGTTTAGTTGTTTATATATGTAAATATGTAAGAAGTGCATGGTACTTTCGTATATGTATAAATATGAAAGTTTAGGGATAGATACGTAAATAAATGAGAATTATGTGGTATCTATGTAAATGTCCCTTCATTAATTTTCATCAGATTTGTCGTGGCTACAAGGAAAATCCGAAGTGCACCTGATGGATGCCACGTCATATTAAAAAATTCAACGGTCCTCATTCAATCAGGATATGGCCTAAGATGATGTGGCAATTTGGAATCCTATGTAGTGCATGGATATTTTAGGTTGGCCATTTGCATACACACAGCCAAATTCTTTTCTATTTATATATTACATTTTCTTACATTTATACCTTTCTAAGATTTTCATTTCATCATGAATAAAGAAATAGTACATGTAAGCTTGTTTGTGGNTATTCTATTTTCTCAATCAATATTTTAATTGATTATAAATCTTTGTATATTAGATTTTCTAAAAATACTACTTTATGAAAAAATTTACATACATGCCCACAAATTCTTATGCATTTACTTTTCTAACACCTAAAATTTGATACTTATATTTATAATATCTTGATATTAGAAAATTATCTATGAAAATTTACAAATAGTGATATTTTAAGGAGTCGTCAAAGTTTCGAAGTTCATATAAATAAATATGAAAGTTTAGTTATTAAATATGTAAATATGTCAGAATTGCATGGTACTTTCGTATATGTATAAATATGAAAGTTTAGGGACAGAATTATGTGGTATGTATGTAAATGCCCCATCATTAATTTTCATCAAATTTGTCGTGGCTATGAGGAAAATCCGAAGTGCACCTGATGGATGCCACGTCATATTAAAAAAATTCAACGGTCCTCATTCAATCAGGATATGGCCTAAGATGATGTGGCAANATTATGAAAATTTACAAATAGTGATATTTTAAGGAGTTGTCAAAGTTTCGAAGTTCATATAAATAAATATGAAAGTTTAGTTGTTAAATATGTAAATATGTAAGAATTGCATGGTACTTTCGTATATGTATAAATATGAAAGTTTAGGGATAGATATGTAAATAAATGAGAATTATGTGGTATCTATGTAAATGCCCCATCATTAATTTTCATCAAATTTGTCGTGGCTATAAGAAAAATTCGAAGTGCACCTGACGGATGCCACGTCATATTAAAAAAATTCAACGGTCCTCATTCAATCAGGATATGGCCTAAGATGATGTGGCAATTTGGAATCCTATGTAGTGCATGGATGGATATTTTAGGTTGGCCATTTGCATACACACAGCCAAGTTCCTTTCTATTTATATATTACATTTTTTTTTACATTTATACCTTTCTAAGATTTTCATTTCATCATGAATAAAGAAATAGTACATGTAAGCTTGTTTGTGGAAGGATTGAAAGTTTGGCATTTGATATGTAAATACATAATAATTGAATGGCATATATATGTAAATATTCCAAAAAATAAATTATTTATTTAAAATATAAACTATAATACATGTTGGTGTTCTATCATGTTGATATGGCTCGTTTTAGCTCTATATANGTATGTAAATGCCCCATCATTAATTTTCATCAAATTTGTCGTGGCTTTAAGAAAAATCCGAAGTGCACCTGATGGATGCCACGTCATGCTAAAAAATTCAACGGTCCTCATTCAATCAGGATATGGCCTAAGATGATGTGGCAATTTGGAATCCTATGTAGTGCATGGATATTTTAGGTTGGCCATTTGCATACACACAGCCAAGTTCCTTTCTATTTATATATTACATTTTTTTTACATTTATACCTTTCTAAGGTTTTCATTTCATCATGAATGAAGAAATAGTATATATAAGCTTGTTTGTGGATGGCTTGAAGTTTTGGCATTTGATATGTAAATACATAATAATTGAATGGTATATATATATGTAAATCTTCCAACAAAATAAATTTATTATTTAAAATATAAAGTATAATACATGTTGGTCTTCTATCATGTTGATCATGGCTGTGATTCATGCTCATATATATATATATATATATTAATAATGGCCTTATTTTCATAATGATGCATTGTAGGATGAAGGAATTATCATTTCTAATAATTGATGAAGGTGATGGATTTAGAAATGCCAAAAATGATTGTTTGTAATTTTTGAAAAGATATTGAATGAGCTCAACAATTTGTGATGGTTGGGAATTTTTAGAATATTTAGAAAAAAGAAGTTATAGAGAACTATTTATAAATTTTGAGAATATTTTCTCTTTTATTAACAATAGGTGAAATGACTGAATCCTTCAGCATCAACTAATTCTATGTCTAAGCTAGCCTTATAAATGTGTTCAGGCATGCCTAATAGACCACAAAGTAAATGAAAAAAAGAAATGAAGCGCCATAAAAGAAAACAAAAAATAAATTATTTTGTCCAACCATCTTTAAGAAGCTTTACATCTAAAGTTCATGGTTGAATGATTGCAAACTCTATTAAATTTAGAAACAATATATGTGGTAGCTCCCTTTTTTTCTAAGTTTTTTTACCTCTTTATTATTGAAGTTAGGATTAGAATTATTCTTTCCTATGATTCAGAGCTTCTTCTCTCATTTGAACCAAAAAAAGATAACACATCAAAGTAGTTAGAAAGTTCCATTCGCATCCACCAAAATTTTTTGTTTATTCATCACATTAAACACCTATGCTCTGTCATGCTATTTCTCTTCTCTTTTTGTTCTTCTTCTAATAAAATTCATCAATGGAATATAATTGGTGTGTGCTGAAAGATTTGTAGCGGTAAAGTCATTATTTAACGTCTTATCAATGTATGAGAATCATACACATACTTATTCGATAAAAGAGAAGTAAACAGAAAGAGACACCTCAATATTTTATGTGAAAACCCTAAAAAAGGGGGGAAAATCTTGAGGTATATCCTAGTTGAAATAATCCATAATGTAATGGTGAGTGCACAACCCATTTCTTTCATGAGTAAGAGAAGATGAAATTACAAATTTGATTTATAATGGTATTTCACCTAATGCCTGCCCAAGCCTAGGTAGCCTTAAAATCAAATTGAATATTAAAACATCAAACTAAACCCTATAATCAAAGAATTTTTTTTTGAATTAACTTTAGACAAAATTAAATGGAAATAAAATCTATAGACAACTAAATTGTCAACAATTAAAGATTATTAAAATACATTTCCAACTTAAATCAACCTAAAGACACCAAAATTATAAATTACCTAATTAAACTTAAAATCAAATTAAATTAAAAGAATGAAGTTGTTAACCAACTTAACAAAACTATTAAAAGCCCTAAGAGCTTAGTCATCTAAAGCCAATCCTAGTTATCCTTGGACTTGAGTCCAAAACCTAAAAGGGCCAATAAACAATAATCCATCACTTGACCTTAAAACAAAACCCATAACTCAAATAGCCCACCATGGCAAAACAACCCAATTAAAATTAAGTTAAATCTTAAAACAAACACAAAAGGACAAAATTACAAACTTAACGAATACATCACCACATGGCACCTAAGTCAAGGCCACCCAAAACACGTCATGTGAGGGTCAAACTAGACCAACACTGGTCGTAGCCAGCACACCTAAAGTTCTCCTAATCCTCTCAAGCCCTTGCCATGCCTCCTTCACCTCATTTTAAGCTTTCTTGGTCAAGCACACCAAAACATGGATAAAGCTTTCCCCTAATGTCCAAAGCCTCTAAAATCCCTCTGCCTAGTCCATGAGGAGCCACCATAGCCTCCCATGCACGCCAAGGCCTCTCTCATGGCCTCCCATGGCTATTTAAGACCCCAACTTGAGAGCCTAAAGACAGAATGAAACTCTCCAACAAGTCACCCAAACCTTTAGCCCTCAACAGCAAAAAGTCTCCCACATACCAAAGTAGCCTAATCTCGTCATCCCAAAGCCACTTCGGCCACCACATAACCTTAATTTCCCCTTTGAAATCTAGGGCTTTTTACAGCCTTGTCATCATCCTCACCAAAACTCTATTTCAACCTTTTCATCGGTTTCACAAGATTCTAAAATCTCATCCCCAATCAAAATCCTTTTTTCCCGCACCCTTTAGACTTCAGCCAACCTGAGCTATCCTAAAACTTAACTTAGGCGAAACTCAACTTAGGACCAACTCAATTTAGACATCATTTAATTTATTCCTAACCCAACTTAACTCAAGTTTCAGTCAAAACTAAGTTAGTCTAAATTTAACTTAGGAGCTAAATTTAGCCAACCTACCCTACAATGCAACATCGAGACCGAACATGCATGACTTTGAATGCGATTAGGCAGTTTAGATGACAAACATTTTCAGGTAAGCTTGTAACTCCATTACAATCTATGTTTCTCTTCTTTTATGTTAGTGTTTTGAAGTTTCACTTCTCTCGGTGAACTTCACCCTAGGACTCAGAGGTTGTTCATCTAGTTATGACGTAAATCATCACCTTTATGCTCCTACATGATTTTATGCCATGCGGTATAAGTTCTAACATTCTAACGAAACATTAGGATGAAATAATAATTTTTTCTTCAAAAAAGTCAAGTGCCAAATAATAGGATAGTCGGTGATACCACTATGGTTTTTTCAGTATCTCCAAGTATCGCCTACCTTTTCTCCCTTTGGCCTCCGTTAATAATTGTTCAAATTTTTAGCTTTTCCCATTTAGAAATTTAATGTCCAATTGTGGAAAACTAAACTTATAAATTACTTGAGGAGAAAACCGCAGCCTTAACCGAGAGTTTTCTCAAGTAACTTTGGTTATATAAGATGTAATTAATTATAGTGGCTTACCTCATAGGTAGAAAAAGACTCAAAAACTAATCTAAACCCTATCTAGTCTTCATATTATATAGGGAAAATAATATATCAAGTTTTAAATTGTAGACCAGTGCAAATATCCATTGTTTTCTTAGTTTAAATAATCAAACCCATCCCTAAAATTATATTTCCACCTTTCGAGATGGTTTACTAATTTTGATGACATGTTTGATTATTTGAACAATAAAAATCTTTGAATCTACACGACATTCAAAAGCCCTGTGTCAGAGCAAAAATAAAACTCGACAATGAATTGTTACACTTTCATTAGAAAGCATCATTGCACTGTATGTGATGCATGTCGTTGCACCATATTTGTGGTGCGTTGCTTTGTAGGATACTCTGTTAGTCTGCAAAGTTGGTTATTACTCCATGTGGTGGTTCCTTACTAAGCAGTGTGCACCGGGATTCCACCGGCAAGTGATGATTCAACAATGGGCTTCGTTAGATGAGCTGAGGGTAGGGCTGTCAAAAAAGCTCGTTTTTCACGAACAGCCCGTGTTTGGCTCGTTCGTTAAAAAAACGAGCTGAACATGAACAAATTTTTAAAACAAGAATTATAAACGAGACGAACATAATTAACACGAACAACTAACTCTTTGTTTGCTCGTGTTCGGCTCGTTTTAGCTCGAAATATATATATATATATAATTATATATATATATAATTATTTATAATTATATTAANAATAATATATTATATATATTTATATCTAAGTTTAAATCATAATTGTTGTATAGTAATGTGGTTATGCGTCTTTTTTTAGATACATCTACTTTTTGTCTAGGCTCGAATCCTACACTTTACATCTAGTTTTTCAATTTAATTTTAATGAGCCAATTTCGAGCCGAACACGAACACAACGTTCATGAGTCAGTTTAAAAAACGAGACAATTTCGAACAAGCCGAACACGAGCCAAGCCTGAGCTCGCTCAAGCTCGGCTCATTTACGGCCCTAGCTGAGGGTGATCGACTTGTAGGAGCGGGTGGCATTTGATTGACATCTAGTGTGTAAAATTGGACCTGAACTTTTTCTCCTCCAAGTCTCGGACTTCCTATAGTTTAAGGTTTGGGTCTTAGTACTCTGCTAAAAAAGTGGGTAGCGCTTTATTTATAGAGTGTAGGAGAGTCAGCTCGACAAATAATGAATAAAACTTGACCATGCCATTGAGCGACAGAGGGAAATCCCCTCGATCAGACATCATTTTATGGATATTCTAGTGCCTTAATGATGTCAAAATTGAGCAATCTTGAGCTCGATTTGACTATATGTTTGTCAAACTTGGAATCTATTTGGCATTTTGATTGGGCATTAGAAGCTTCCAAAAAATGACCTAATTGCTTGATTTGAGCATGATTTGACTTGGATCGGGCCAATATTATTGTCGTTGTTGTTTCATCAAGTCGGAAAATTTGACTATAAGTTTGTTAAAATCAGAGTTTTGAATTATCATTAATCAAAATTTCAACGTTCCTTGCTCCAAAATTACATCGAGATTCTTGCCACATTTCGAGATTCGTGTTATATCATAAAAATTTGTTGATGGGGGCATCAATAACCATCTTTTCCAATAGAGCTTAGACATGATAAGTAGCTTGGTTAAATATAATGAAGCTTTAATTTGGTAGCCACCATCTTGAAAAATTAAGCGTGAATAAATTACTTTTGAGCTAATTTAGCCATTGCCATGAAAAAAATTAAGCACTATTGAATCCTAAATTGGTACAAATCAATCCTATATAAACTAAAAATTTACTTCATACCTAACACAAATACTCAGTCGGTTGATGAAATGCAATGTTGGCGGTCATCGCTTGCCCGTAGGACACACACCTGTCCTTCGGGCAAGGGGAAGGCTTGGTTTAAACCGTTTAGCCGCTCAATTTAAATAGTACCGGTCATGTATCTGATCTGATTTTTTGGTAAATCTGTTCCATTTTACCCAACTTTACAACAACTTAATATAATATGGATTAATGATATGGAAAATGTTTAAAAACTCAGACTTTATTATTATTATTTTATTTTGTACAACAACTTAATATAATATTTTAACTTTACAACAGCTTTTATAACATCATTTTTATGATAAATTATTATGTGTGGCGACCACGCGTCCAGACGACTGTTTAGGCTGGCCTCTGTGGTTCGACAGTAGCATGACTACATGAATTGTCGGTCCGCACGTATGGTTAGCCGCACGTCATAATTTTATCGGTTTTATAACATTATGAAAGAACAACTCTTATATGATTTATTCTACTCGAAATTCAAGAAAATATTAAACTTAAGAGATCTTATTTGTTGGAACAGTCACACTACTGTGAGTTATAGGTTAATGCTTCGAATGAATGTATTTGTCATTTAAAAAATACATCAACACAATTTAGTATACATAAGTAAAAATAGATCACATTTATCGTCAAATTTTCGATGATTTGATTGTGTTTGGTAGTTCAAAAAACCCCTGGGTGATAGATTTGTAAATGACAACGTTTCGAGTGTTATTTATGTAATTATTCCAAATTTTTGACATGAAAACGCTTAGACATACATA
>JXCR01146278.1:298440-310096 GCA_002079205.1 Phalaenopsis hybrid cultivar
GTCGGCCAATACATTGGTTTCGCAGACCAAACGAATGTCATAATTTTCTTTAGTTTAGTTGATCGAGCCTCACCCTCAATTCTTGTGTTTATCCTTCGGGACAGATACAGGATTTGAGATAAAGTGCTCTTTCATCCAAACTATGAAAATTATGGGGTCAGTTTGACTTCATCTTTTTCAAAACTAAAATTTTTAAACGTCCTTTCGAAGCGGGCAACGAGATTTCAATTTCGATGACCGACAGCTTCTTACGAGCAAACCCCATACCAAAAATAGTGCCGACAAACGACAGATTAAAATTTTTTCTATCATATAAAAATCATTAATTTTTGCCGAAGTAAATGGTACAGCCTTATCTTGATCAAAGATAACTCCTTTCGTAATTCCATGTAAATTAGCATAAAATTCCTTTACTACTGGTACAACAACTACAGCGTTAGTGTAGTATAGAGCTTCCCAATGTCTCTGTACAATGATTTTCTTTATATGTGAACTTGGATTACTCAATCCATGATTGATAAACCCTTTCTTCTACATGTTGACTTTGTCATATAATCTCTGCGCCTTAAAACTGATAAACTTTCTTCTATTGAAAACTCCATACCTTGAAGTATTTGTGGAATTGTAAGCCATGCAATTCAAAATTTGGAAGTATCTGGTAATCCAACTTTTAGGCTTTTAAAAGCACATCTTAGTGGTTTTTTTGAAGTGCAATCCCGCCAAAGTCTGTCAAATATGTTTTAAATCGCACGAATTGCTCTCGGTGCTATCAGCACTCCCGATGTCGCTGTCGGGGCCATGGCCCATGTAGATGGGCATCATCGGCGCCCATTTTGGCATTGTTGGCGCCCATTCTGGCGTCATTGGCGCCCATTCTAGCGTCATCGATGCTAGAGGCCAAAATTGCGTCTCCTATTTTTTGGTTCAATTCGATTCCAAATTTTTCCTCCAATACTAATATTTGTCTTAATTTATGATATATAAAATTGTGTAGGATTCAAAAATATTATTATTTCCTAAAAACACTTATTAAACAAAATAGTAATATTTAGATATATAGGTTTATATATGGGTTGCCTCCCACAAAGCGTTTGGTTTAACGTCGTTAGCCCAACATACCATTGTTTAATCAGCATGACTTAACATCAAAATTTCTTCAAATTGTGGCATGTATCCTTCATAATAATGTTTCAATTGATGTCCATTAACTTTAAATATCTTTCCAATTTTAGTATCTTTAATAACAACAGCTCCATAATGATACACTTTAATCACTCTAATGGTCATACCATCTGGATTTCAGTTTTCTTGGAAATAATCTCAATCTTGTATTATATAATAAAGTTTCTTATTCAGGTTCAAACTTCTTTTTAAAAATCTTTTGATCATGCAATATTTTCATTTTCTCTTAATAGATTTTTACATTATCGTATGCTTCATTTCTCATCTCCTCAAGTTCATTGATTTGCAATAATCGTTTCTCACCAAATCCTTCAGATTAAAATTAAATTCTTTAATAGCCCAAAATGTTTTAAGCTCCAATTCTATTGGTAAGTGACATGTTTTTCCAAAAATAAGTCTATAAGGGTACATTCCTATAGGAGTCTTATAAGCAGTTCTATATGCCCATGATGCAATATCTAATCTAGCAAACCAATCTAATTTACAAGGACTTATAGATTTTTCTAAAACTCATTTTATTTTACGATTTGATATCTCTTCTAAACTGCTGGTCTGAGGGTGATAAGTTGTAAATAATCTATGCATAATATCATATTTTTTAATACTTTCTTGATTCTCTTATTCCTAAAATGGGATCCTCTATCTGTAATAATTGCTCTCAGCAATCCATATCTTGTAAAAATATTTTTATTTAAAAATTTAGAAACTCTTTGAACATCACATTTAGGAACAACAATAGCTTCAATCCATTTGGACATATAATCAACAACAAGTAATATATATAAATTTTTAAATACAACAGCTTCAATCCATTTAGACATATAATCAACAACAAGTAATATATATAAGTTTCCAAATGAAGGATTCAATCCATTTGGACATATAATCAACAACAAGTAATATATATAAATTCTCAAATGAAGGCATCATAAAATCTAATCCCCACACATCAAAAATTTCAACTTCTAATTTGTAATTTAGAGAAATTTCATTTCTTTTAGAATATTTCATACTCGCTGACATCGATCGCATGTTTTAATATATTCATTAACATCTCTAAGATGATGAGGAGGAAGGTGATGAAGATGGATATTTTCTAGAGTTAGTTTATTTATTTTGTTTTGTTATTTGTTTGTTTATAGGTTATTTGGGTTTTATTTAGTTGACATTTATTACTGTGGTAGTAAAATTTTTAATTTTTTGCTGTGGACTTAAAATTGTAATAGTAACAATAGATTTTTACTTTTTCTATATTTTTAGTATTTTCAGTTTTTGTTTCTATTTTTAAATCTCAACAAATTCTTTAGAATGTATTTTGTCACATTTAAAGCTTTAAAGCCTATATGCATTTTTAAAATTAGTACCTGCAGTATACTAGAGCCCAATTTCACAATAAAAAATCCTCAACATGTTAGTTTTTAGTTTCTTTCACCAACTGAATTTTGTGCTACAACATTTTTAAATGCCTAAAAACTTAAGCTTGGGGGGAAGAAAAATTTCTTTTAAAAAGAAGTAAACTAAACTTTATTTGTCCTTAAGTAACAATATTTTTAAAATTAATTTAACATGACCCGTGATATTAATATTAAACTTTAAATGACTATACTTAAGTTTATAAATATTATGGTAAATTTAGGGAAAAGTTTTTAATAATGAAGGTTAATTTTAATGTTAAAGATATTTGGAAAGATAAGATAAGACTAAGTTTTTCTATTTAAACTAAAGGAAATTATACTTTTGAAGTATTATGAATTTTAGAAATTCATGTAAGAAGAAAAGAATGAGACTTTAGGAAAATCATAAACTAACATGAATTTATAAAGTGAAGAAAGGTAAGGACTTTTGACATTGAGAAAAAAATAGTGAAGTTCAAAACTATTAAAGGCTATCCATATATAGTAATCCTCACTTGAAAAATAAAAAGAAAAGAAAGGATTAAAAAGATCCTAAACAAAGAAAAGAAAAAAAAAGTGAGGAGAAGCTTGAGGAAATGCCTAATCAAAAATTGGCTTCACTTGAATCAACTTAAGAAAAAGCTATGTTACATTTTCTAAACTTATATTGGATTATTAATAACATTATTAGTAAAGTTTTCATGAAGTTCTTTTTTATATGAATATTCTGAACATCCTTAAGATGATAAATTGTAATTCTTCTTGAAATAAATAGAGATTCAGAAATCTTAAAATTGACTATAAAGTACTCTTAGACTTAGAATTTGAATCTTATTCATTAATGGTTTTTATTAAATTTTACTATTTTATTTATTGAACTAAAGTATAGAAGTTATAAGTTAGTCTCTATCATAAGTCATATGTTTTTATGTAGTAAAAATGTCACTTAAAGACAAGTAACATTTGAGTTTAAAGGATTTTTGTACACCAAAATAATATGTTTTTTTAAGTATATATTTTTTTTCTTATTTTTGGTGATATTGCAATTTAAAGAATGGTATTTTCATATTTTTGTTGCAGGTATATCAATTATAGACATTAGGAGGAAAATTAGCAAAAATGACGAAATTTGGAACCAAAACAGTGAAGTTTCGAATTATGGCGCATGATGCAACAGATGTGCCAGATTTACTTGATGCGCCAAAACTCAAAACAGTACATCCTTCAGCAAATTGGGGCATGATGCACCAGATTGGTGCCAGATGCACCATTTGACAGAGAGTTGGTGCATGATGCTCCAGATTTGGCACCAGAGCTAGGGGAGACTTTTTGTAGATTAAGATGGTTCGAGATGAATTTTGTGTGAATTTTCAAGGTGAGACTTGTTTTAAACACCTCTTCAAGTAATTCAATGCATCTAGACTCTTTGGGATGTTTTTTTATGAAGGGATATGTCTCATGGATCAATGGACATGTCTTTTGAATTCAAAAGAGTTAACTTTTGGAAAGAATTTTGGAGGGAATTTTGAATTCTTTTTGGAGGGAGGCAGCCTTTAATAAAAGAGATAGAATTCTAGGGCTTGAAGAGAAGAGAGGAGAAGAGTTTTGGGCATGAGGTGTGTGGCATGATAAAGGAGAGTTAAAGAGAGAGAAAGTAAAGGGCTTTGAGATTTTCTTCAAGGATTGTAAGAGGAGAGGGAAGGTGAAAGATTTGTTCTTCATTACACTTCTAAGAGAAGATCAGGAGTGCGTGTAAAGAAAGAAAAGTTCGGTGAGAACTTCTAGGATTTTGCTTGGGAAGGATTATGAGATAATTTGTGTCTTTTATTTATTTTGTTTTGTACTTAGTTTTTATATATGAAATCCATGTTTTGTCATATCTTTCTCATGAATTCTGAGTAGTATTCTTTATCCTTGTCCCTTATTTGAGATATGATTTTGTGAAGAATTGATTTTTTTGTACAAGATTTTAAATGTCAAAAATTTGTGATGAATTGAACTCTGATCTTCATTCACTTTTCGATCTAACCAAATGAAATGTTAAAATGTTTTGAGAAACATATGTTCCAAAATGGCTATGATTTCTAAAACATAGGGAAAATCACAGTTGATTTCATGGGTGAGTATTTCATCCATGGAATTGGGTGCAAATAAATAGGAAAATATAGATTGTTAGATGCAAAATTGGAGATTTTAAGGTGACATATTACAATATTCAATTTTGTCTAGTTGATTGGAAATTGATACAAGATTGTTAGCCCTCATGGGAGGGAGTAGTGGGAGCTCTAGAGTGACAACCAGTATCCTCCTAGCCTAACCACAGAATTTGCGACCAAACTCTGGATTAGTCAATGTTCTTTATGCACTCGGAAGAGGGTCAAGAATATGATTTCTCATATTTGACACAAAACAGTTTATATATATATTTTCAAATGATTTTAATTTCTTCACAAACCATCTACTCAATGTAAAGAGGAAGGATGCTTTCTTAAAATTGAACTTTCCGTCACAACAACTTAGTTTTAATTTTCGTAATTTTGCTTTTGAAAGTTAGCATTTAGTTTAGTTAACCATATCTTTCAAATGCATTTTAATTAGCATACACTTGTTACTTAATATACAAACTTAGCACTTTACATTTTATATTTTTAAAATAGTACTTAAGATTATAATCTTATGAACTTATTTATAGCCATTTCCAACTTCCCTGTGGGATCGATATCTAGGACACCATTGGAGCCATTTATTACTTAAGCGATACGTATACTTGCGTTATTTTTAAAAGTAGATTTTGGTTGTTTAAATATTATTAAAAGATAAAACTATTTTAATTGAAGCTATTTTTTTGGGATTAATTTGAATATTTGTTATTGTATTCGTCATGTGTATTTTGTAATATTGAACAATATTTGCAAAACTAACACACTAAATCCACCCACATCAGCCGACTCTCTTTCGAGGACTAGAGACAGAGGTAGAACTAAAGTGAGACCTCCCTAACACTTTTAACCCTTTTGTGCCTTTTTGGTTTTTTACCTTTATGTATTTTTATTTAATTTGATTTTTGTGTGTTGTACTGTGTGCGTTGGGCTTTCTTTTAGGCGTTCTCATACAACCTTTCTGTATCTTTTCAGTATTAATATATTTTTTCTTGGGCTTTTTTTAAAAAACACATATATATACATATATACATATACAATTATTTACAAATATACATATACATTTCTTTCAGCTTGGTGCATGACAAAGCCCCATATGCAGGAAGGCAGTGCTTTCGACATAAGGGAATTTCATTAAAACTAAAAATTACAAAGGTCTAACAATAGGGAGATTAAGAAGATATCCATCCAATATTAAAGAGAGGGAAGGATTCAACATTGTAGAAATTACAGGCAATTAAGTGTGTAAAGCAGCTTAGCTAACTGGTTGGCTGGCCTATTAGTTTCTCTGACAACATTGGAAATTTCAACATTGACGTTGGAGAGAATGAGAAGGATTTGCTTAGTTCAAAGGAGAAGGTACCAAGGACATTCAATTTGACTGTTTAAAATGTGCACCAATGATAAAGAGTGTGATTCCACCAATAAGTTAGTACATTGTCCCCTAACAACAATAAGAAGAGCCCAGAACAAAGTAATGCATTTAGCTTCTAATGCATCACAAACAAGGATAGGAGATTGGAAGCAAAGAAGGCTTCTGCCATGACAATCTTTGAGCACACCCCCAATACCTGCATCATGATTCAGAAAGCTGCCATCAACGATCACTTTAATCCATCCATGAGAAGGTCTCTTCCAATATCGTTACTCAATCCAGGGAAGCGAACTTTAATAAATTTTGGATGTTCCTTACATTTAACACATACTGCCACCTTCTCTTTCTATATGCATGGATTTTTGCATATGTTTGCTGTGTTCTTGGCCTATTTTTATCTTTCTTTACTGTTTAATCTATAGGAGCCCAATTAGGAGCTGCTGAGGTTGTTGTTAGGTTAATGGGAAGTTGGATGATTAATTTAGGAATTGGGATGACAAACAATTCTTGTTTGCCTGAAGGAGTCCTTTTTACTGTTTATTAGAACACTTAGCAAATTAAATTGTCTTTATATATACTAATACTTTTTTGGAGATATTTTTATTTTTGGTTATAAATCTAATCTTCTAGAGGAGTTTTTTTAATTGTGTTGTATACTGGGTGTTTAGGACTCTAGTGGTGTATGTTGGATTTTTTAAGTTTTTTAAAAGTGGCCCTCTCACCTAAATTTTATACTTTCCATTTTGAGCAATAAAATTTTCTATGGCTTCCCTTAAATATATTTATATATATATAGGTGGCCAGATATAGCTATATATGAACAGGATGGTGGCGGCTGACTCTCGGGGAGCTCTGCTAGGGTTTCTGTGACATGGATAGTGGGAGCTCTTGCTATGGTGGTGTTGCTACTCTCTACTAGCAGTTTTCTTTCTTTTCTTGATTTGGTTTCCTATTTCTAGTGCCTTCTCAAAGTTTTGCTTCTTCTCAGGCTTGCTGGGTTTTGAAATTTACTTTTCCATTGAGTTCTGAATTATTTGTTCCTTTGTTTGAAACCTTTTTTTTGTTTTCCAAGTCTTTAGTTTGCTTCCTTGTTGTGAAGCACATGGCTGGTTACACTCCTATTGATGTGGAAACTAACTCACTGTGGTCCAAGGCAACTTATGCTGGGGTGGGTAAAGAACCTTGCTCTCTTATCAACCCCTTGGAGGTTAAAGAGGGTAAGCCTTCCATTTATTATAATGATGATGAGTTAACCTCTTTAAAAAAGGATTGCAAATTTGTACTCATTGGTAAATTTCAACTTGGGCATCTCAAGATAGAATTGGTGAGAAAATTCTTTGATAACTTTCCATTTGCTGGCGCCTGAGAGTTGGGACTGGTAGATGGTAGGCATATCATGATAAAACTGACCTTAGAGAAGGATTATGCCAGTTTATTTGGCAAACAAACAGTAATGATGGAAGAAATCCCTATGAAGAAACTGAAGTGGACTCCCACATTTCATCCCAGCAAGGATCCTCCCATAGTTCATAGCTGGTTTAAATTTCTAGGACTTCCACTGCACTTTTTCAATCACAAGGTTTTTGTTAACATTGGCCTTGCATTGGGAAGACCATTTAAGATAGATTTTCCCACTTACAATCTCTCAAGACCTTCTGTTGCAAGAATACTTGTGGAAAGGGACATCACCCTTCTTGAGGTTGAAGCAATCTGGATTGGATCCAGAAATGAAGGGCATTGGCAAAAAATAATAATGGAACAGAAACCTTACTATTGCCGCCATTGTAAGATGTTTGGGCACACAATTGATAGGTGCTACAGGTTGCATCCTACAAATAAGGAGAAAACTATTTACAGTAATGCAATTGGCACTATTTCCACTGCTGTCCCTGTTAATGTCCCTCCCCCTGCTCAGTTGGAAATTCAAAACCAAGTTAATACAAATATTGAAGCCTTATCAAATTAGAAGCAACTTTAAATTGAACCTTTTAAGTCTACCCCAACTCCTACACCTCCTATTGAACTAAAGAGGGAGAGTGCTTCACTGGTGTTCCTTCCCCAATTAGTTAATTACACATGGGGTTGCTTGCTGCCACCTTAAGGGAATCCCTGGTTCCAACTGAAGATCTACTGGTGGAAATGAATAAAGAACTGTAAAAAGACTGCATAGTTCAAAAAGGAAAAAATAAAAAGAAACATACAGTGGAAGGGAAGAAGATTCTGACAGAAGAAGATGAGAAGGAATGCTCCCAGATTCCTATAACAAAGTCATCAATCCAACTGAATAGGGGAATGACTAGATCCAGATCTCAGCCTTCTTTTCACCCGCCCTCCTCAACATGATCAATTTCTTATGTTGGAATATAAGGGGCATTGCTCCTCCCTCCTTTTTGAAAATAATTTGCTATCTTAATAAAAAACACAAACTTTGGTGTATTGTTATTTTAGAACCCCTAGTTCACAAACACTCCCAACAGATCATATCTAAATTCACTGGTATCTCTCATTTTGTTAATCATAACAACAAAATCTAGATTCTATGTAGACAGGAGATTAGTTGGCAGGTTTGATCACTCTCAACTTGTACATTTTTATTTCAAGTCTTGGGGACATTCTGGCTTTGCCACTTTTGTGTATGTTGGTTGCTCCAAAAAAGACAGGAGAGATCTCTGGGCTTCCCTACATGTTATTAGTCAAAATATGGACACCTGTTGGATTGTTGGTAGTGATTTTAACTGCCTTACTCACTCTGTAGAAAAAATTGGTGACAAAACACAAAACCTTACTAAGTTGAACCTTCTTCCTGATAATATTCTTAAAGCAAGTCTCTTTGACATTGGTTATAAATGACCAGATTTCACTTGGAAAAGGGTTGTTATATGGGAAAGGCTTGACAAGATTTTGGTTAATAATTATTGGTGTCAGCATTTTCTGCATACTGCAGTGACTCATCTTAGTCTTGCAGGATCAGATCATAGAACCCTTCTTATTTCAGTTATTGCCTCTGAATCCTCTACATCTCCCTCTCCATTCAGATATCTTAACATGTGGTCTAGTCACTTTTCCTTTCACGATACTATGTCAGATGCTTGGCATACTAATTTAAATCTATACCCTTAGGCTAAACCAGTTTTTCTGCATGTTAAGGTAAATAAGGCTATAAAAACTTTGGGCTGGAAGTCTTTTGGAGATGTTTTAAAAGCTGTGGAAGCTACTGAAAAAGAACTGTTTGAGTTGGAGAACCTAGTTTTGAAAGACAGTGGAGAGGAGAAGATTCTACTGGCTGCCCCAGAAAAACTTCTTCTAGCCATTGATAGACAGCATAATTTCCTCAGGCAGAAAGCATCTATCAGTCATTTCAAAGAGGGCGATAGGAACACTCATTTTTACCATGCATGTATCAAATACAGAAGACAATGTACTAAAATTTATAAGATCCAGAACTCTAATGGTAACTGGATTTCTGATAATTCTTCTATTCCTCTAGATGTTGTTGCTCATTTCCAAAAAATTTTGACTCAGTCGGACCTTCAAAGATCTCCTATTGAAAACCTGTATTCTACTGAGGAGATCAATGATACTTCCAGACTAAACTTGAGAATCTACTCCCACTGAGACTAAAATTTGGCAAGTACTACAAGGTATTGACAGTTCTAAAACTGTTGGAACTAATGGTTTCACAAGTGACTTCTATAAAACAAGCTTGGGATATTATTAAGAATGAAGTGATCACTGTTGTTCAAAGTTTTTTCCATGGTTCTTCTATCCCCCATTAATTTAATGCCACAAGCATTGTGCTCATTCCCAAAGCCAATGTTCAGAAAACTTGTAATGATTTCAGGCCCATTAGCCTTACTTCTGTCATAAGTAAACTCCTTAGCAAAATTATTGTAGACAGACTTCAGCCCCATGCCAATCATCTTATTTCTGATAACCAATCTGCATTTGTGAAAGAAAGATCTATTTCTATTAATATATTGCTTGCTCAAGAACTTCTATTTGATCTGGACAGACCCTGCAGAATTGGCAACCTGATCTATAAATTGGATATAAAGAAAGTTGTTTGTAGAAAACCAGGAGATTTTAGAATATGGGTAAGTATTGCAAGGACTACCATCCAAACACTGTTTGCAGAAAGCCAAGAGATTCTAGAATATGGGTAAACTTACTAAAATTCAGAAAACAAGCTGAAGAACTTTTCATATGGGATATTTGAAATGGGAAGATCAATTTTTGGCTTGATTCCTTGTGTCTTAAAGATGTCTTGCAGCTTATTAACAATCAGATAGATACTCAGCTTACTGTAGCTGATTTTTAGGAGGGGAATCAATGGTCTTTCCCTTTACTTCAAAATATTCTCCAACCTCATTCTACAATCAAAGTTACTAGAATCCATATTGATAACTCTAGAGCTGACAGATTTGTTTAGCAGGGACCTAAATTTCAGAGCCTCACTTAAGCCATATACCCTAAACTTAATACATGGGAGACTAAAGATTGGGGGGAACTCATATGGCATAAAAGCTTAACTCCTTCCATGTCCTTTTTTAGTTGGAGAATTCTCAAAGGACTGCTACCCACTGACGATATTCACAAACTTAAAGAATTGAGAGGCCCATCCAAATGCTACCTGTGTGGAGAGATGGACTAATCTATTCCTCATCTCTTCTTTAAGTGTAGCTTATCTACTAAATTTTGGTCTAAATTCTCCCATTATCTCACACTAAATACTATGCAATTGGACTGGTTCAACATTTATCACTGTTGGAAAAGCTGGAAGACTACCAGAGTTGGATTTGTTCCTTTTTTGGTGGCTTGGTTCATCTGGATGGCTAGGAATAAGGCTAATTTTGATGGTCAGGTCTGTACCCATCTGCAAATTACAAAGCATTGTATCTCTTACCTGCATAAGCTTATACTCTATCAAAGATTCCCTTGTATTTGTTCCCCCCCTCCAGTTGAAAGACCTAATTCATACAAAGTGACCACTATGTATTGGTCCCCTCCTACTTATCCATATATTAAAATAAACACTAATGGTAGTTTTTCTTCCTTTGGGGTTGGGGTAGGAGGTGTGTATAAAAATAATCTTGGCAATGCATCCTGTACTTTTAGGCTCCTATTTGTGTTGTTGATGCTCTTGAAGCTGAATGAATTGTTATTTTTTGGGCTATAACTCTTGCTAAGATGAAGCACTGGAATAATTTAATTCTTGAAGGGGACTAAGAGATACTTTTACAGATGTTACAGGATGGAAGACAAGCTTGTTAGAGTCATGTTCAATGGGCTAACAAAATCTTGTCCATGCTATCTGCTTTCAAAGTTCAATTGGCTTTCATCTACATGGACGGGAACCAACCTGCCATCTGGCTTGCAAGAAAAGGTCCATATATGGTTAATAGCCTTGTTTCCTGTACTCCACCCCCTATTCTCCTTTTTTTAGTTGGCTAGAGATGACTTACATGTTTCCCATTTAAGAATTGTAACATGTTCTTCATATCAATGAAATCCTAATTGTTGGTTAAAAAAAATTATATATATATATA
>JXCR01146279.1:12221-96893 GCA_002079205.1 Phalaenopsis hybrid cultivar
ATACCTTCTGACTGCAGCTCTTAACTTGGTTATTTCTAAGCTATTAGGCTGGGTTGGGAAAATGATTAAAACAACTCTTTTGTATTTGACATCATATTTGTGACTAATCTTCTAAAATTATCATTGGTACTAATTGTATGCAGGTTGATGCTACAAACAACCTGCCCCTAGAATGTGTTATTAGGAGAGTGTTTCAAAGTTCTCATGGAGATGAATGCATGCTGCTTTGCCCAGTTGATACGTGAGTTGTACATTCTGTTCGTTGAATAATTTTTAATTTTTTCTGATTAAATTTAATGTCTCTATCACAGGCCAGTGCAAATACTGAAGAGTACAAATTTTAATGGATGGTCAGCTGTACGTGTCCTAACTGTGCCGACCCTTTTATTTTATTTTACTTGAACTACTTTCAGCTCTGATTCAGTTTGGCTTAGGTCACACATACATTGATGCTCTATTATTAGTTTATTTATGTTTATTATGATAAGTTAGCATACCAATCATTACCGCATTACTTTACTACCAGAACAATAGATTGTTATTTGGTTAGCCTGTGGTACTTATTTAACAAAAAACTTGACAATATTCTCTTGACCTTTTGTGTCTGTTTGTGCTCTGATTTGGTGGGTTTTGTATAAACATGCTAATCATGGGATTCAATTGTTCAATTGTCAAAGATCATTGATTCCTTTTATTACCAGAGCAGAAATGACATCTTGATTTCTACCTGCTGTTCAATGATTTGTTATGTCAACATTAAAAGATAATCACAGTTAGTTTCTTAGGGGTCTCACATCAGTTGGTTTCATCCGCAATTCCTTTTTTCAAGCGTTCCATTGCAATCTCATAACAATTGCAAATGCCGATTCTGCTAATAACACTAGAAAATATACTCACTACTGTTGCCATGACGAACGTCTTTGCATTATCCAAACTGTGCTTTGTCCAACCATTTAATTGCTTTTTCAGCATTCATTTTTGTCAAGATTTGTTTTTTATATTGGTTCTAGTTTAATTGCATCTGTATCAATAACTTTACCTTTGTTAGGATTCTCATCCTCTCCTACTTCTTAGTCACCTTGCATTAGTTTTCCGAAATTTATTTGCTATGATTTTGAAGTGTTTTGGTTAATTCAACATAAGCAAGTGAAGATGGAAGCATGACCGGAGCTGCTAGTAGGAAATGGTAGTTTTGTATTTTTGAGGAATGGATGCTGTGGAAAGAAGGGTTGTGTGATTTAGTGGCACTTGGGCTTGTTGGACTTAACTAGAGTGGAGGCTTGGCCATAGGTTAGGTCAATTGATGGGGAGGGATAAGGCACCATGCTCCTTTTTCTCTTTAATTTCTGGCTTTAGTTCTTTTGATAAATTGATGTGCTTGGTTAGTAGTGTACTTACAATCTCTTCCTTTGCTATATTAAAATTATCCAACATCTTTTCAATATACTGTAGATATGAAATATTTAAGGTGCTTGATACCTTATTGTAATCCATTCTTATTTTTAAAAATTTTTGGCTTCCCGAAAATCTATTTGTCAAATTCCTTTAATAGCTAACTCCTTGAGTCATTGATATAATCAGTGCCGACCCTTGCAATTAACACATCTCTCACACAAGAATAAAATAATGCAACCTTTTATTATTCTTCTAATACAGCAACAATAAACAACATTATATCTGCTAAAATTTATTCTATGCTGAATCCATTTTTGGTTGCACCACCGAGTAATTTTTTTCTACCCATAAATCTATTGTTTAGTTTGTATATACTACTTTCTTTTTTCTATTTCAAAAAAGCCTTTAATTTGCACCGTGTCGATACCTTTCGTCTGAGCTATCATAAAGGAAAGCTGGCTACAATGTCTTCCTTATGATCAAGGTGAGAGTTGATGCTGTTACAATGTTTAATTCCGGTCAAATAATTAATTTAAACACGAGGGAAAATATGTTAGTAAAGTCTGCACTTCATTAAGGCTAAAACCTCTATTATACAATAAGCCCAACCTTATAATTTGTCTATTTTTTTCCTAACATATGTTATCCATTATTTTCTTGCAACGCTTTTCTACCATTATGTAGCCTGGTTAGTATTAAGTGTTATTCATATAAAGAAACTCCTAATAGGAACGAGATAAGTTTTCACATATGACTTCATGATAAGCTCACATAGTGTTATTCATATTTTTCTTCCTTCATGATAAGCTCCTACTTGATAGAATTTTGTTGCTCATATGGCTTATGATATCTCTAGGGCTGTTAGTCTTCCTTAAGCAATAGATAATAAATTGAAGAAAAATAACAGTTAGTGAGCTTGGGTGTTTCTTGTGACCTACTAACTTGGGTTGTTGGTGTGATAAGCTTAAGCTATTCTTGAGTATCTAATAGGAATGAGATCAGTTTTCACAGAGATTTGGGCAAAATAAAATTTCTTACTCCTACAGTTTGATAGGTAGACTATTCTCTCCCAAGCCTTAACCCAAATATTCAAAACAATAATCATATGCCCGAACAATAATCTTATTAAGTCCTATTCATACCAAATAATTATAACTAATAAATGACTAAATTTTTCTTTTTGTTTTGCGCCTAAAATAAGTCTTCAAATTATTTGGCAGGCTCATCGTGCACGGGCGGAAGGCGCTGTTCTAACATCATTCCTATCCCAATAAGACCCATTGTCTTCAAGGTACAATAGAGGAAATTACTACTGGAACACATTATATGGCTTTGCGTGGCATCATAATCAAGCAACTATTTGCATTTAATATCACTTTTTCCCATCTATCAATTCATGGTGCACCCCTTTTAACTCACGTGACCCTAAGAGAACCTTCATATTTTCAATCAAATTAGGGGAAGCGATGAAGATGACACATTATCACCAATAGGTCGTCTCAACAATGATATGTGGAACATTGGACGGAGTGTTGATGAAGGCGACAATTTTAAACAATAAGCCACGACCTCCATGCATTTAGTGATCTCATTAGGGGAAAGTATTTAATTGCTGGGTGGCCAAGGTTTTTTGCCGATAGGGTTGAAGTTTTTGATAAACCTTATCTTTTACTACAAAATGCCCATCGCTTTGATATCCGTCAGTTTATTTCTTCAAAATTTTTTCATCTTTCAATAAATGTTCCGAGCACCTTGTGTCTTTCTTTTAAGTGCTGATCTACAAGAGACCAACATAGGATTTTGTCCACAATACACTAAATGGAGTGCATTGCGATCTTACACAAAGGAGTGGCCTGAGAAGTTGTATGATACCGATGCATTGTGCCAATACTCTTCTCAAGATAGCCATTTAGCCCATTGTTTGGAAGTGTCAGATGCAAAGAGCGCAAATAGCTCCCCATGCTCTGATTCACAATTTCAGTCTGTCCATCAGTCTGTGGGTGATGCATTGTACTTTTCTTTAATAAGGTCCCTTGCATTCTAAGCAGATCCCTCTAGAAATGGCTCAAGAAGACTTTTATCTCGATGCAACATTATCGATTTTGGAATCCCATGCAAAAGAACAACCTCCTATATGAAAGTAACGACATAAGCAACAATGTAGGGATGGCGTAGAGGTAGAAAGTGAGGGAACTTGCTCAACTAATCCACCGCCACCAAAATGACCGATCATTTTTCTGATCGAGGCAAGCCTTTAATGAAATCCATAGTCATCACCTTTCATACATTCTCTAGTAATGCTAGAGGCTGTAGCAATCCCACGGGCGCTAACACCATATATTTTTGCCGTTGACGCACATTGCACCTTGAGACCATTACCTTCACATCCTCTCATTTTCACCCAATGCAAATATTCTTCTATCCTTTAGTATGTTTTGAGCATTCTTGAATGCCGCCGATAGCGATGTTGTGAGACTCCTGTAATAACTTTAACATCTGTCTTGGCTTTTAGATTGACATAGTGTCCCTGGTAAAGTTGGCCATTCAATGAATAATTGAGATAACTGTTCTCACCATTCAATAAAATCAACCATATCCGACCCAATTTCTCATTTGCCTCACTCTCTTGTCCCCGGATCTCCTAACCTATGGACTAAAGCGATTAATAATGCAAACAATTGAGGTTCCTCCATCCGTCGTGATAAGGCATCAATGGCATTATTTTCTAATACTGGGTGATACTAAATCTCAAATTCATCCCCCACTAGCTTAGATAACCTTTTTTGATGTTCCTAAGTCACCATACGTTGTTCTAACATAAATTTAAGGCTGCTTTGATCCGTGCATACTATAAAACATCACCTCAACAAATAAGGCCTCCATTTCTGAATAACAAGTACAATCGCTATAAGCACTAGCTCATAAATTGACTTATGTCTGGCTCTCACAGTCTGCACTTGATGGAAATAAGCGATGGGTCTTTGACACTGCATGAGGATTGCGCCTAACCTATAATCTGATCCATCCATATCTACAATGAATGGACTGAAGTTAGTTAATGCCCCCACATATACACTCGTCATAGCCTTTTTTGAAAAATTGGGTTGTCACTTCTTCCCACTGAAAGTTATCCTTCTTTAATTGCTCTGTTAATAGCCACACAATTGATCTGTAATCCTTCACAAACTCTCGTTAGTACCATGTATGCTTCAAAAATCTTCTCAACTCTTTCAAGGTCTTAGTTAGTGGCTAATTCACCATAGCTGTCACCTTTGATTTTTCTTATGACAACCCTGCAATCGACTCCACATGTCCGAAGTACTCCACATTTGGTTTGGCTAAGAAACTCCTCTTCAAGTTAGCGTAGAGTTGGTGTTCACCGAGTACCATCAACACATTGTTCAAGTGATCAATGTTGTCTTCCACGGAGCAACTTTACACTAGATTATCGTCAAAGAACACCAACACAAACTTCCGGAGGAAAGGCTGAGATACCTTGTTCATTAGTGATTGAAGTGTAGCCTGGTTGTTGGTGAACCTGAATGGCATAACACTAAATTCATAGCGACCCTCTTGATTTCAAAAAACTGTATTTTGCACATTTGATGGCCGCATTCAAATCTAATCGTAATCCTAATGGTAATCCCGACGTCAAGTCAAACATTGACAAATATGACATCCTCAAACAACTCGTTTAGTAGCTCACTATTCATCGAGATGAAAAAATTATCACGTTCTAATTCCTTATTCGTTGTATGATAATCCACACAAAAATACGAACTCCCATCCTTCTTTACTAGCATGACCAGGCTAGGGAAATGGCTCACACTAGGCTGTATTTCCTCTTCCTCTAACATCTGTTAGTTCAATCTCTCGATCTTATCTTTCTGCACTTGGGGGTAACAATATGGACACAAATTGATGGTAGAAACCCTTGATCTTAGGGCTATTACATGCTCGTTTTTCCTCCAAGGAGGCAATTCGCATGTAATTGGAAAACTTTTTCAAATTAATGTAAGAGCTGCTGTATTGGTGCTTAAATTTCAATAAACTCCATATCTTGTGTCTCTTCCATGTTATGCAACTCGATAAAAAATCCCAACCCTATGTCCGGAATTGCCCTAACCATAGTTTTAAGTGCCACCAAGGTCGGTGAAGCACTACCTTCTTATCTCTCTCTTGGCACTCCATGTCAGGAGTTTTCAATTCACCATAGGCTGCCCTAAGGATTGTAACCATGTCATACCTAATATTTTATCAGTGTTCCCTAGGTCCAAGGGAAGAAAAATCTCCGCCATCTAAATACTCAAGTGTGTCAAAATCAATCCTTTACAAACTCCCCTACTCTTCTCCACCTGTCTCGTCCTCATCATTACTCGAAAGCTTTCTTTGTCAATCATCTCAAGCCCTAATTGCTCTACTACTTGAGTGGAAATGAAGTTGTGGGGTATTATCTACCAACACCACTACATCTTGCTCCCTGATTTGTCTCTAAAGTTTTATAGTGTGGTTTGATGTTAACCCCACGATCGAGTTCAATGAGACTTATGCTATATCCAAGTTAGGGCGTTCCTCCCCCACCACAACCTCCTCTCTTTCTTCATCTCCCACATCCTCTTTATTAAACACTATGAGAACCTATAAATTTCGATCCTTGCAACGATATTCTAGGATAAACTTCTCATCACATTGAAAATTTGGTTCGTTGGCTCACTTCTCTTAAATCTCCGTTTTTATAAGGGATTTGAATGTCGCTCCCGGTCATGACCCATTATTCATATTTTGTGGAGCCTCTCTCTAAAATCACATTGTTTGAGTTTTTGGTATCATCATGGCGATAACATTTCGATATGACGATCCAACAGTGCTGTTTCCTTTAGTCCGTTTCATTGCATTTTTATTTTCAATAAATTGTGCTAATTTCATAGTTTTCCCCAATTCTCACGGTCTTAACAGATGGTGTGTTGATCCAAGCTCTAGCTTTAACTCCTTAAAGTTTCCTTCCAATATTATTCATGATTTTTGTCGGTTCTTTTTGAAAATGATTTTATTTAATATATATATATATATATATATATATATATATATATATATATATATATATATATATATATATATATATGAAATTTTGATTTTTGGAAAATATGAGACCAAGCAGATCCCATACATCTGATAGTTTCAATAATCGAACACAACATCACAAGTAATAAACCATCCCGAGAGATAGGCATGTTACTTGACAGTGAACTCGATTATACAAATTAAATAATTTATGACATCTGTTTTGTCTGTGAAACCTTTATATATGGCCGACAAGTTTTCTTACCTAGTGATTAGATAAATTTTATTTTACCTGGGTTCCAAGTTTTTTATAAGGGCAAACCACAAGTAACACACTACCCCGAGAGATAGACATACTACTTGGCAGTGAACCCGATTGTATAAATCAAATAATTTATGACATCTATTTGGTCTGTGAAGCCTTTATATGGGATCAACAAGTTCCCTCTCCTAATATAACGATTAGATAAATTTTATTTTAACTGAGTTTTAAGTTCTCTATAAGGGCAAACCCCTATAGTTAATTATACCTTAAGCGACTGAAGAAGTCACTTGAGAAAACTTTCGATTAAGATTAGTAATTTTGTCTTCAAGACTTTAAGGTTGACTTTTCAAGGTTGGATATGGAAAATCAAGTTGGAAGATCAAATGGGAGTAGTTGTTTAGGAGTCCAAAAAAGGAGGGAGTAGAGGACGCCACAGATCCTGAGGAGAATCTCGGTGGCTTCCTAAACCATCCTATCGTTTGACTGCATATTTCTGAGATGATATTATTTAAATGTTCACTCTTGCCAATTTATTACGTAGGGTTTACAATTGTATTATACCCTATTATGCAAGTAACCTACGAAGATTGGAGGGTTTACATTGTACTGAACGATGACCTCAATGTTTTAAAGGAAATTAGAATTTGTATTACACAACATGATTATGTATGAGCCCAAAGATGGTGTGAGGATTTATGTCGTGCTAGACGAATAACCTCGAAATCTTATGGGTTTAAGTTGTTTAAGTCTAAGGAGAGTTTGGCTAAGGTTGATCCGGTTCATGTTGTGTGTTGCTTCGTCGTGCTGCTAATAAAGTTTGCTCCAAGATTTGTAACGTAGTGGCTTGAGGTTTAGGGTTTTATATGTGAACACGCAATTAATATTGAGTCACATGATATGCCGTAGGGTTTCTCTTAAACCGACGTCCTACTGTTCTCTATCCTGGGGGCTTTGCAAGCCTTGAAAGTAAAAAACAGTAAAACATAATAACACAGTAAAAAAAAATTGAAGTAAACGTGCGTACCTGTCATTCTTGCAGAAGATAGTGTGAGGATTTACGTCGTGTTAGACGAACAACCTCGAAATTTTATGGGTTTAAGTTGTTTAAGTCTAATGAGAGTTTTGCTGAGGTAGATCTGGTTCATGTTGTTTGTTGATTCGTCGTGCTGCTAATAAAGTTTGCTCCAAGCTCTGTAACGTAGTGACTTCAGGTTTAGGGTTTTATATGTGAACACACAATTAATATTGATTCTCATGATATGCCGTAGGGTTTCTCTTAAACTGGCATCCTACTCTTCTCTACTCTGGGGGCTTTGCAAGCCTTGAAAGTAAAAAACAGTAAAACATAGTAACACATAGTAAACAAAAAATTGAAGTAAACGTGCGTACTTGTGATTCTTGCAGCTGCTGCAAGAGGGTAGTATTATAAGAAAAACGAACAAGTGCTACAAAGAATTGATCAAACATGAAAGACATGAACACATGCATAACTAAAAAATCAAGCGACACACATATGAAAGATCAGAGCGAACCATAAGAATTCAGGTTACTTATAATTTTCGAGGGATATCTGTAGGCAACAGGAGGCAATCTGTGTGCTTTGTCCCATCCAACCCCGAGTAGAAGCTACTAATAAAGCAGTCGAAGGAGGGTAACTCCTAACCTGATCAAAGTGATTAACAAGTTGACTTGTATAGGATGACATCCAAAATTTTTGAATTTTTACTTAGCAGTCGAAAGTAGTATTATTATGAGAATTTTTTTTTTGTTTGTAATGTCATATGTGGGTATTTTGTCAAAATAGATTGTCCACAAGTTAATCACCCTGATCAGGTTAGAATTATCGATAACCTGGAAAAACAAGATGCAACTTCTTACCAAGAGTTGGTGAATTGTAACATCGGTCCTGCATCCTACTCGTAGGTTTTCGGGTCAGGAGCTACTATTCTATTATCCCAGTTTTAACACCATAAGCGTTTCACATCATTGCCCTTAAACCCCAAACCATCCAACTTATGACCCCGTTTGATGATTCATATATGTGATTTAATGTCCTCAATTGCCTGGAGGATTTGAGTGTAATGTTCAAGCTCAGACCCCAGAGCATTGGGTTTTACCGTAGGTTAAGTTCAAGCGGAGGGCTCAAATCATATCTTGGCAGATCACTAAGGTTTTCATTTTTTTGTGTGAATTTAATGATTGTTATGTTTTGAGGATGACTTACCTCGACAAATCTTAGCAAGCCTAGATGTTCTCTAAAATATCCACAAAACTTACAAAGGTGTTCAGTGGGCCTTGAACAACATTATAATTTTCTGGACCGTTTTAAGTTCATCTAGCTCCGCTAAGTTGTTGAGTTAATCAACCTAGTCATGTTAGGAATCTTTTATGTTTTTACTGTGCTCAGTATGATCCTGATTAACCCATGATTAAGGCAAATGCTTAGCTTAAGAGTTATGAGAGAACAACCCCGAAGATTATGCCCCTATTATTTGAGGAGCTTATACACTCCTACCTTCCGATTAAGTTTGAACTTATAGTGTTTTCAGATGCTTCATGTTCACTTATATTCACTTATATTTTCCTTTTTAACTATTCCTCAAGGATATTAAGATCAAACCTAATTCACCACCAAGTTCTTAAGAATTATGGGTAAACTTGTAATTTTTGAAAAACCTTGTAAATTATGTTTAATTGACATTGAAAAATTAGATCTTGTTTGACCACTGATTAGGGGGTTTTAAATCAGTAATTAATTGATCTTAAAACTCATCCCCCCTAATCATGAATCACTAGAGTTCTCATTTCTTTCTGTAGCCAACAATTTAAATAATTACCATTTTGTCCTTTTTTAGAAAATATTGAGTGAATTGCTACCTTAACTACCTTTCATGTTTTAGTCATCTCAGTAAGCTAAATATCACAATTTAATTCCCTCTCCTCTGATTTACCTTAAAAATTATGTCTAAGGTGTAAAGTTCCAAAATTACTATTATACCTCTAGGGTTTACACTTCTATAACTCTTGTATTTTAATTTAAAAGATCATGAAATTTCAGTGACCTCTTACTCATGGACTAATTAAGACATTAGAAGTGAAATTGTAATTTTATGACATTTATTTATTCTCTGTAATTATTTGAGCTCAAAATTGTGAATTTCCAATGATAATTAGTTTGATGGCTCGACCAATGTTTTTTGTCCTTAGAAAAAAATTGGGATCTTTCTAGAAGTCAGAGGACCATCTAGGGTGATTTTTTGAAATGTATTTCAATTTTGTATGGTTTTTTAATTGATTTGGGTGAATAAATAAATAAAAATATATTTTTATTTTGAAAATCCAATTTTTATTTTTCCTTGACTTTGGCTTTGGCAAACTTAGAGAATTCAATTTTATATATTTTTGATTTTTATCTGATTTTTTAGAACTATTTTTTTCAATAATTTACAAAGTATAGAAAAAAATGTTGAAGTACTCAAAATATATTTTTATGTCTTCAAAATTTATGGGAGCACCTCAAAGCTGCTGTCTCTGAGTAGAGTCAACTTTATAACATTTTGGAATATAATCATATTTTTCTAATTATTTTAATTATTTTTAATGGGAAAATATCTAAGAAAATGTGTTTTGTTAAATTTGAATTCACTCCCGTTTTACCTTGAGCACCGTTGACTTCAGTGACTCCCCAAGTTTGATTTTCAAATTTTTTTTATTTTACTTTTTATGAATTATTCCAATTAAACAGAGATGAAATTCATGGAAAATTAGGGCTTTTGATGTTAGTGGTGCTCTGATTTTGGAAAATCAGAAAACCTCCCTTGGCTCATGAGGAATAAGCCCTGAAATTTTCAAGTCATGATGACCAAAATCCAAATTTTTATGATTAAATTGAGCTCTGTGGTATTTAATTTATTTAAAATTAAGTATAAATTAATTAATTTTTATTTTATGCTCATTAAATTCCTCTCTATTTAATGAGCACAAGTGTATTTTTATTCTGTTTTTCTGAATTTTCTACGCCAAGGTATGATTTTTCAAAGTTTTCTAGTATATAATTAAATCAGAAAAAGCACTATTTATTTACTTAACCATGCCGGCGTTAGCGCATCATCGATAGCTCTGAACTCCACGCATCGCTTTGCAATTCGCTGCGCTATCCACCTCGACCGCCACTTGTCTTTGCAGTTCTGCCTCAATAACCCCGTAGTACAACTCAAATAAAAACCGTAATAACACCGACATAACACGATTCCACGACAAAGACACCGAGGCAACACCACAATAACACCAGAATAACACCAATGTATAGTGTAAGTAACACTGCGGGACTACGAAAGACTACGAGGTGGATTAATGCCCTGATAACACCAGGAATAACACCATTGTCAGTGCAAATAACACCACAAAACTCCAAAAATGCTATGCGGTGGACCTTTACTGATTGCGCTTTCCACGTGAACGCCCCATCAACCAGCGGTTTCATCTGCTAAGTAGATTCGATCCACCGTCTGATTTGATCTCCGCTGTTGAGTACAAACACAAAAAAATGGACAAAATCGGGTTATCGTCTAACTTAAGAACCGTCCACCTTAAATCGCATGATCTCTCTCGATACTTATTAAATTGAATGAGGTTTGTTCCTTATAACATCATCTAGGTTAAACGCACCTATCCATACGGCTAAGTGGACATGCATTGTTCATTCTCTTCATAAAGGCCCAAAACCAAGGCAAAAGTAGGAGTTTCGAGTCTATACCTTTGCCCAAGAGGTGGGCCTCGATTGGATGGTTGTAGAAGCTTCGTTTGAATCCCATGAACCTTCTCCGAACATTGGATTCCCCTGAGAACAGATCTAGGTATGAGCTAGACCAAAAGTGGCTCGGATTTGGTCTAGGGTTAGGTTGGAGGTCGCGGGGAGGTGAGATCTTGATTGTGAGTTAGGTTTTGGGATCTGGTGAAGCTTATCAAAGTTCTGATGAAGTCAATTTCAAAACTGAAAAAGTCCTGACTTTGGGCTTCAGAATTGAGGCTTTGAGTTGGGAGAGAATAACTTAGAAGGTTGAGTGTGTCAAAGAAACTCTCTGGCTCTCTGACTTCCCTCTTGATTTTCTCTCTGATCTTGTTTTTTTTCCTTGATCCCCACTTCTTTCTTATATTAGATCTACAAAAGAAGTGTTTTGGGACAAATATGGAGATGAGCCTCTCCCAATCAATTCAAAGCTTAATTAGGAGGTAATAACACCTCATTAATCTTAATCAAAGCTAGGATTAATCAGTTAATCGGAATTTGAAATTCGAATTATGGGCAATGGTGTTTTTCTTGGTGTTATTGGGGGTTGCATTGCGGTTGTATTGGCTCAAGACTGTGGGCGCGGTGTTATTGGAAGTGGTATCATGGTGTTATTGGGGTTGGATCGTGCGGGCAAGGGTAGTATTGGTGCGATGTGGCTGAGGAATTTGCGGCGTTATTACTGGGTGTTATTGCAATAATATTGGGGTTGTATTGTGGTGTTATTACGGTTTCGTAGTCGCGACGTCGAGTTAGTGTTATTAAAGGTTGTAGCGTAGTGTTATTGGCAAGGAATTGAGAAAAGAAGGGCGTGGGTATTATTGCTTGCGGTCGTGAGAGGGGTGTTATTGTGGTAGTATTGCAGTAGCGTTGGCGTGGGGCTGAGGTAGAGTTGGTGCGGTGTTATTATGGTAGTATTAGTGGGTGTATCTAGGTGTTATTGTGGGTTTGCGCCCGCGATCTGGAATGGTGCTATTGGGAGGCTTGCTCGGCTCAAGTAGATTTATTGGGAGTGTTACCTCGGTGTTATTGGCTTGTGGCCGTGGTTTTAAAGTGGTGTTATTGGCTTGTGTCTAGCCCAAATTGAGCCCAAGACTAGCCTAAACCTCTTTCCACTTCAAATGGATATGGATTTGAATTTGACAGTTTTGAATTTTGAACTTTAAATTGAATGAGATTGGATTTGAAGTTTGAATTTTGGAGTGGAAAATTGATGTGGGAGTATGAAGTGCAAGGTACCCAAGCCACTCAAGGTCAAAACGGTGTTCCTAAGGCTTCATGATCTTGTGGGAACTAATTTTTTAGAGACTTTAACATGTTGGTTTCAATCAACTCATTCAAGCATTGAGGATTTAAGATCAACCATGCGAGACTTCACAAAAAGAGTCAACAAATGGGTTGAATTTCTAAAAGGGGTGAGTCTCATCGGCAGTCCTCTAGGATAGTTAAAGGGAAAGTTCTATGTGTAGATCCTATGTTCTAAGAGGAAGACTAGTTCTCATAAAAAATGCGGTCAGCAATATCCCTCTCAAACGACTGAAAAATATTTCAAAAATTTCTCTATAATCTATAACGATCCTTGGACCAATGTAAAAAATTGCTGGTGTAAATCTTCTTACTGCGTGGTTCTAAAATGCTCCAACAACAAATCCTTGAATTTCCCATCATTTGGTTAACTGACGTTGTTATCTCCATTGATATCTTGTTAGGGTCTTCCCCTCCAAACACGTGGCCACCACTATTAATTCTTCTTCCTTCGTCAGCCCATTTCATAGTTTTCCCAATCCTCTTTGTCTGAATAGATGGAGTGCTACTCAAATCTCTGGTTTCAATCCTTCATGAATCATTCAAATAATATTTCTGATATCTCTCTCAAACGATTGGATAACATTTCAAATATCTCTATAATCTATAACAAACCTGAATCAGTCTAAAAAATTGCTCATGTAAATCCCCTTTACGTGTCTTTCTAAAATTCTCCAACGAACGATCCTTGAATTTGTCCCATCATCTGATTGGCTGACTTTGTTCTCTCTATTGATAGCCTGCTAGGATCTTTCCCTCCAAACACATGACCATCACCATCAATTTTTTTTTTCATTCGTCAGCCCATTCACAACATAAAGCTGTCTCACATAATAAACCCAGCCATAGGCATCACCTTCTTCAAACATTGACATCTTTAGCTTCCTTAAGCGTGAGTCTCCTTTCAATTTTCTTGTTCGAAGCTCGTTCCACCTATGAAGTGGTGGTTTGGTTCTCTGCCTCAGCTCATGATGCCTTTAGGAAAACTTTAGTTGAAAACTTTAGGATCTAAGTTTAGCACTTTTATTTTCTTAATTTTTTTTGTTTTTATTTTTGTTATGCATCTGTATTTTTGTTGTGTTTCTTTATAGGTACTAGAATCTTTAAAAATTGAAAAAAAATTCAGAAAAGCTGAAAATATTTTCCTGATAATTTATTTTCAGTTTCTTTTGCTTTCTCTAGCATATTGTGTGTCGCACTTGCATGTTAGCTTTTTGACTAACTTGTGTGGGTCAATCTACTTGTTTGTTGCATAGTTTTAACCTGACCTTTTTATGTTCAAGGGAGCTTAGGCTGACCTCGCCGCTTTTGATCCTGAGATTTATCTCAGATTTAGACGTTTTAGGAGATCACACTTAACTTCTGAAACATCTGTTGAGATGGTTGACCATAATTTCCTTACTTTGAAACCACTTTAGGAGTACGCCAATTCTTATGCTGAAGAGATTCACATGAGTATCAACTACCCCACTGTTGAGGCTAACACATTCGAACTATGTCTTGCCATAATCCAAATTTTTCAAAACAACTAGTTTGGGGGACTTGCCACTGAAGAGCCCAATATTCACTTGGCCATTTTTTTTGAACTGTCACCTTCCAGTACAATGGTGTCCCCAACAATGCTGTTAGACTGAGACTTTTTTTTCTTTTCCTTGTGGGATAAAGTTAAGGTATGACTTAAATCCCTTGCCCCATTATTAATCACAACCTTGAATGATTTGGCACAAAAATTTACTGCTAAATATTTTTCTCATTCCAAAACTGCAAAACTTTGGAATGACATTGCCTCATTCACTCAAATCGATAGAGAATCCATTTACGAGACCCCTGAGAGGTTAAAAGAATTACTTAGGGGGTGCTCACATTATGCCCTATTTGATTGACTAATCATTCAAATTTTTTACAATGGTTTGATAGGTTCCCGAGATTTGTAATAGATGTCGCTGAGAATCTCTGACGTCAAAACTTTTGATGAAGCTTACCAATTGACAGAAGAAATGATTGCCATTAATTTCCAATGGCTCCAAAAGTTAGCTAGTGTTCACTAGTGTTCATGAATTTGATGTCTTAGGTATCCTGGCAACCTAAGTAACTGTAATTTCTAAAAAAATATACAATATGGGAATGAATTTGATGCATGCACTGTCACCCAATGATGGGTTAACTCAAGGATCAGTGATAGATTTAGCATCTCGACCTTAGAATTTAGAAATGTTTTAGGAAATCATGGCCATAACCCATATTCTAACACCTACAACCTAGGCTGGAGGAACCACCCAAATTTCTCTTGGAATAACAACCAGTAATGGGGAGCAATGAGAACAAATCATGTCGGTAGTTAGCAGAACCCAGGAAACCAATCCTAGAAACTCCAATATCCACCAGGATTCCAGGCTAATTCACCAAAACCAAAAGAATTCTTTCATCGAGGAATTAGTCATTTAAATGGGGAACACTTTACAGTGCCAAGTTGCAGCCATCAAGAATTTAGAAATGCAATTAAGACAGATGGTGAATTCAATGAATAATAGACCCTCGGAAGCATTGCCCAACAATCATAAAGTAAATCCAAAAGATAAGAATTTGGAGCATTGCAAGGTGGTAGGAATCAAGACTAGAGTAAAGAAGGAAGCCAACCAATCAGAGGCCAATACACTTGTGAGACATTTGTTAGGTAAAGTGTCATCCCAATTTCAATTAACCCAGTTGAGAGACTTACACCTCCGTTCCCTCGAAGACTGCAGAAGCCCAGCTAACAACTTGGTAGTTTTACCATCCTATATGCCATAAGAGCTGAGTTTAGCAAAAAAACACTGTGTGATCTGGGCGCCAGTGTAAATATTTCATGCCCCTCAATATTTTCAAACAAATTGGAAGAGGAGAAATTAAACCCACCATCTGACACTCCAAGTAAAAGACAAATCGGTGGCTCACCTCTAGGCATAGTTGAAAGTCTATCTGTTACTGTGGAGAGATTTATGTTTATGGCTGATTTTGTCATTTTGGATCTAAAAGTTGATAAAGAGATATATGTGTGATTGTGGCGAGACCCTTTTTAGCTACTGATAGAGCCATTATTGATGTTGAGGGGAAGGTAATTTTAAGAGAACAATTAAACAGTTACATTTGATGTCTTAAAATTATCAAATCATCTCGAAGCCTCTCGGAATAATCAAATTCAAAGAAGTGAAACTTTGGCTAGGGTGATAAAAATAGAAAAAGAAGAGTTGAAACTTTTTTCCCAGTCGTAACCTGAGGAGAAGGAGAAGCTTGAGGTTGACACATCAAAAGTTTAGAAGAGAAGAAAGTTGAAGGGGGTCCAATGAGACTTGAGTAATAAATGAGTTTTGATTCTCTAAATCAAAATCTTAGTATAAGTTATTTTCAAGGATAAGAGTTAAGTGAACTTTGAGTTGGCTAAAATCCACTGAAATATGCTAAAGATATATAATGTTTGTGAACGATTTAAAGATCTATGAGATTTTCTTAAGAAAAGGAAAAAGGACATTAAGAAAAGTCAAGTCATTAAACATCAGGAAAATCAAATCTAAATAATATTTCACCACTTTTACTTAGATTTGATAAAATAGTTTGAAATGATAGAACTCTGCAGGAGTACTAATTTTATCAAAAATCTTAACTAAGCCATGTGATTACTTGATGACAAGTAATAATTTAAGTTTGGGGTATTGACAGGCGTCAATTTTACGTTATTTTATTTATTATTTTTCCTGCATTTTTATATTTTAATTTTATTTGTTTATCACAGAATTACGCTTGAGAAATGTATTTTGTTCATATTGTGTAGGATGCAGAAATTGAATACGAAGAAGTTGGAGTGAAAAAATCCAACTGAAAAGTGCACCGTAGTGGTGTGACCACGCCTGAAGGCGGCATGAACAAACCATATGATGCAGTAGGGCTGCGTGACCACGCCACAATCGAACGTGACCACACAGGCCCATGCAGTCTAGTGGCGTGACCATGTCGACGAGCGGGAAATGCGTTGGGAAGGAAATTTGATGGCCCAAACCGTGATTCTTGCTATAAAATTAAATCTTAGGGCTTCTTGGAGGGTGTTTTGTATCAGAGAAGGCTTAGAGGCTGAAAGAAGAGAGTTTGAGTTTTGCGTTATCTCTTGAGTCCTATCTTCCTCCTTAGGTGGAAACTTTTAAGGTAAAGTTTTTCCTTTTTGAGTTGTAAGAGAGTTTGTATGAGAGGGAAATGTGTTGACTTTTACGGAGGAAACAATTTTTTGTAAGTTTTTCATATTTTTGTTGCTTGTAATGGATTTCATATGGCATTTTTCACTATGATTTCTTCCATAATGAGCGGCTAAGCTTTTTTCGTGTTTCTATGATATAGGGAGTAGTAGATTTATTGTGGATTTTTCGTAATATTTTTATTGTTAATCATTTTCTTGTGCTTTCATGCCTTATGTTGTTAGTTAATCTTCAAACTTAATTTACTCCTAGTTTGATTAATTGAGAAATTAAAATGTTTTGTGAAACTACGACCTCTAACCCACTGTGTAGTGAAAATGAAGGGTTAAACACAATTTCGAGAGGAGAGGATAGACATATTCAAGTGAAATTCTGTAACCATCCTAAGAGATTAGAAAAGTCATGCTGAATGCCATGGGGATTGAAGAAGCCTTGATTTTATGGATTCTAGGCTTCTTTTGAGCTAGACATAAGCATAATGAGTACTATACGTGGGAAAACATTTAGGAAAAATTATGATTGCCACAATTTTCGAATTATAGAGGCACAAGCCTCATCTATCTTGAAGGAACTCACGAACTACCCTCCTGTTTTCTGCTTTTCTTTCAATTGCTAAATGCTCTGTTTTGCTAGGACCTTAGGACTTAAAAACCTCCTTTTGATAAATGCCAAGTTAGGTTAACTAAATTAATAAATTAGAGATTTTTTTCGTGGAAATAAATATTATACTTTCTCTGTGGGATCGATACATAATACTTTTAAATCGCATTACTACTTGACACGTGCACTTGTGTTGTACGACCGACTTATGTTCCGGTAAGTTTTGACATGTCAGATGAAAAGCTGTACTACTGTAGGATTTATTGGTAATTAAACTCGTATGTTTGGCTGCAATACAATTTATGTTGAAAACATTATGTTCAACTCATGTTTGTATGATTATTTTGAGGGAAGAAAATTGGGTTAATGTCCATCTTAAATATTTTTACTGTTGAATATATTGTAATTGAAAATAACTTATAATTATCATTGAATTTATTTTAATTATATGTTCATTTTGAAAATTTATTTGATTTTTTTTAATATCTAGCCTTCACTTTATTCAATAAACTTATTTATAAACTCAGTTTTGTATTTCTGCTTATTTGGGTGTCAGAGTTAAAAAGGAGCGCATACTGAAAATGCATATGTTATTAACATAATATGTAATGATGATTATTATAGTCATTAGTCCACGGGAGGCAATTTCGGAACCGTGTTTTAAAACAGAGCAACTTCTTTTGAAATATAAGTTTGTAAACAACACATTTTCAATAGTAACTTTGGAACTGAGATTTCGTATAACCACAGTCGAAACAAACATGCTCTTAATTTATCTCGGATTCCTCTAAAAAATCTATATCACTTATCCTTTGGATTACTGACTGACTGTGGAGCATATCTCGCTACCGCAGTAAACTCTGCCTCATATTGCATTACCGTCTTATTCCCTTGAGCCAATCTCAGATACATTCCTGCATCTATTGTCTGACTGATGGAGGTACAAAACAATCTCTAAATATATCAGTAAATTGCTCCCAATAATCTCACCATTCAACTTGCCTTGAAACTTCTCCCTTTGCTCGCCTAGCCACCAACGCTTAGCCTCACCATCAAGTAAAAACACCGCTAGGGTTGCTTTACGATAATTTTGACACTGCTTGCTAATAAAGGAATTCTTTAGTCTCAGTAGCCAATCTTTAGTTTACTTGAGGCTCTATTGCTCCCTTGAATTGAGGCAGCTTCAATATCAAGGATAATTGCAAATGTATGTCTGCTTCCTCTACCCTTGAGGTAGACTTTCTGACATGAGCATCACTCATCAATTTAGCCACCAAACTCACATATTGAGTCATAGAATCTGACAGAAGAGCTCCCATGTACTATCACAACCTGACTATAACTCTTTTCATCTATCACATCCTGATCTTGAGGATCCATAATTACCTAATATTTACGCCAGACATACCATGCAATAACTTAATATAACATACATAGAAGAAAGCGCAGAAAATAAAATTAATCTTAAACTACTTAAAAATCTTATACTTATCTACTAATCAATCCCTTGGCTCTGTTTATAAATTAATTCCTCCAAATCCATTGCTTTGATACAAAAATTCTGTCACAACTTGATGCAATCCGTTTTATTGAGGCATGTCATCTCGTGTCAAGATCATAAGATATATTATCCAAGATCTTATTTTTCTTCAATTTTCATAAATGCAAAACCACTAATATCATCAAATATATAAAATAAAAACATTTAAATTCATTCACATCATATCAACATACAACAATCATGGTTTAATTTCTCTATCATAAAAAAAAAAAAATATCACAATGAGTGTAAAAAATATTGATCTAAGATACTGAAATATCTAAAATCATGTTATTACCTGTAACACAAGTTTCTACTCAACATCGAGTCTTATGTTTTCCTGAAACAACATATGCGAGTAAAACATGATTGAGCAAGCATATTTCAATAGGCTAGTCAAAATCTATTGCGGGTTTCATTGATAAAAAAAAAGAATAAAAATCTTGTATTCAAAGAAAATAAATCAAATATGGTGGAACATAATATATATAGTTTCTATCATAGTGCTAGTACAAGAAATTATAATAACATTAGGCACATCTGAGTAATAGTAAAAATAACATGATATCTTAAGTGCAAGAAAATAACATTAAAATCAAAATTCAATTCTTTATTTAAATTTTTTCAAAAATTTTTCCTTCGCTTTGTAATACCTCAACCTCCACTTTCACTTATATCTCCAATTGTTGATATTTCTTCTGTCTCTTATAACCCCACTTCCACTTGTTTACATTTGTTCAGACATGTAAGAGACAATTGAATAATTATATCTGTGCAAAAATTTTTGTAATTTCACTTGATTGCACATAACATACAATAACTCAACAACAATCACCTACAACTCTCTCCTTTCTATCTATTTTGAAACATTTATGATATAAAAAATATATAAATGCTGATAATTTTGACATATCAAATTTCACAACATAATATAGAATTTGATACATACTTTTAGACATAAGTGATAATGTAATTTACGAGGGAAATAAATCTACATATCGAAAAATAAAATTTGCGAAACCACTTATATGATGTGTCCCAAATAATATTTCAAGTATTTGTTGCTCTACGACAAATTCATTAGGTTTAATAAACGTACCAAAATATACAAAATATTATATAACATAAAGTACCTGACAAAAAAATAAATATTTTTATGTCGATATGTCCAACACGGTCTATGCACAACATATACAAAATTGTGTGGTGAAATGTTTGTAAATTTCCATAGATCTGAGGATGTAATTCCGTGAATAATCTGTTGTGCTGTAACTGTTTCTGATGAAAAAACAATTATGCCTTTATAAATGTAAATTGGCTGAATGAATACAATTTTCAAAATATTAATAACTGAATAACAAAGGCAAATTCAACAATATAAAAAACATGTAAGGAGTCCAAATTTCACTAATACATCAATTGTAAGTTATGATTTTATGCATAATATAACAATAATAAAATCTAAAAAATTAGCGAGTATTGTTATAATGATGTTCACCTTCATTTCAAGGCGATATAGTCCTTTAAGATAATTTATTGTCCCTAATATCTCTCCTACTTGTTCACTATCTGGAGCGAACTCTTCTATATTATCAGCTCATGGAAAAAATCTACAATCTTTACAAGTTCTATTTCTGAGACAATAACAAAATTTCTTCTCATAATTGGCTTTTTTTCTTGATGTGTATTCAAAACACTACATATCATAATGACAGTATATAATCCTGAAGTACTTGATGACATTGAACTCATTTTTCTGGAGATTGTAATAATTACTCTTTTATATGTCAAATTAGACTACATGTGCAATAGAACAATAACAAAAAAAAAAATGGTAAATAATTGGAAAAAAATTGCTGTAAAAAAATATGCATATCTAATTTTATAATCCTAAAAGTAAAATATTAAAACATGGAAGAAATAATAGACATCAATTAATCCTCAATACATTTGAAATAGTAAATATCAACCTAAAGACACTACAAAATATTTATTAGATAAACTCGATGAATTCGCTAAAGCATTTGTGAGATCATTTCTTGATCACCCTCTCTATCAGGTGTATTGAAGTCATTCACATAAAAGTTTTTCTCGAGCAATGATTGTACTGCCCGTTATCTGAATGCTTCTACATGTAGGCATGTTAGCTCTTCATTTAAGATTTTGGAATCAATATTGTCCATAGATAGATGTCTTCGTATAAATCTATGTAGAGCTGTCGTAGAAACAATCATTTTTAATTGTTTTTTGAAGGAATATGTCAGCATATTTTGGAGCGTGACCCACTTAAAGAACATCATGTATCTCGTATCTTCACAAATTTATCTTGGTGTATGCGCAAAAGCAGGGATTATGGGTTTGACAATGTTTGACATTCTCACCAAAGAGTTAATCCTAATATCAAAATATTTGTTAATCATCTCTGTTGAGTGTTCGAATCGCTCAAAAGCAACACGAAGAGACTCATACGATATAATATTTAAAATGATGACTAATACTTAGGTGCAAATTGGGACAATCAATGCAAATTATAATTACTCTGTAATTCATTCATCGAATCACAAAAAAAATTTCCTAACATGCCAAACACACTATGAGTTATGCTTGGATGGCTTTCGACCATTACCAATTCACTTGTCGCACACAAATTATGATGACGCAAATGATGTCCTGAGCAAATTTTCCTGATGACACATATTAGTAAGACATAATGTAGTAGTTAAAATTGTTGTTCGTTCCACTATCTCTATAATTTCCTCTTTATTTGATCGGTCCATCTGACTATTTTATGCATGTCAGGATATATTAAAAAACTATGCTATAATGAACAACATAATTAAAGTATGACAATTGGTGCAAAACGTTCATTTTGAAATGCCACATGAACACATCACATGATATTGTTCGGCATAAAAATTTCAATTCTTACACACCAATCATAAACATAAATAAAAAAATACAAACTATCTTTATTGATTGTTTAAAAATATCAGAGGTAAGGAATTCTCGGTTTTGACACTATCGTCATGAAAGCCTCCCGTTTTATTCAATCGTCTAAAAGTTTTATAACGAATAAATATAGAGTCATATCATCAAATATCTCAGGATTGGAGTCCAGCAGCTTCACGACATCTAAATATTGCGAGCATTATATGTCATACTGGTGTTGATTAACGATCTTTGAAATCTGCTCAAATAACTTTTGGGTGTCAATCTTCATCTTTTAATGCTTTTGTGTGGAGGGTGCAGAGCGTTTGGAATGACTTGATTCAATTTATTCTCTTTCTTGTGGTGCTTCTTCTTAGACTTCATTTGATTGAACATATTCGGGCTCATCCAAATTCTAGGGGAAGTCTCGTGTTGTTGTCCCCGTGTTGTTGCCTAGAAATTGGAGCCCTTAGCTACAACACAAAAAAATATAAAATCAAGTTTCCCCTTCCACTCATAGTCTATGCTAGAAATCCTAAATTTTTTGGCATTGGGTAGGATTTAAAATTGATAAAATTGTAGTTCAATTAATATGAAAATATAAAGAATTCATATTATTTTATTACACTTACTAAAATTTTTTGTTTCCACCAATCTAATGCATCCACTATTTTTTTATTGTTTCTCAACCTAATTTAGTTGCCCATCTCCTTAACTCCTTCCAATATTTTCAAACTTTATTCATGTGATCCCATTTGGAAAAGATGAGGGGCACAAAGATCATTTCCCTTTCAGACCGCGGTTCCTTTCACAGAACCTAGCTCCGCACCTCTGTTCGCTGTTTCCCCATCTTAATAATGGGATTTCACGAAAAGCACCCAAAAATCTAGCTCCCAAACTAACCTTTTTTTGCTTTTCAAAACGAAAAGTACCCAAAAGTCCTACCAAGCGCACCCTTAGGGTCCGTTTGGGACAGTTTATTTGGTGTCGTGGCGTTTTGAAAAAGCATCTGACCTGTTTGGGTAAACTGCGTTTTGGCAGCTTTTGCGTTTTCAAAACGCTGTAAACAACATTTTCACACCGCGCCTAGATAGGTGCGGTGGCAACTTCTTGGCAGCGGTTTGACCTTTCTAAAAAAATTAAAATTTGTAATAGTCATTGCACATAGCTTATCAGTAGATTATTCAATAACCTGCAGCTGCCCTAAACAGACCCTTAGTTATATTTGACTCTTCAATATGGAATATGACTCCCAACTATAAATGTTGACTTATGGTCAACTTTTCTATGAATTGAATTTTTTAAGCGACAAAACAACACATTAACTTATACATATTACACAACAACATAAAATGGACAACTATTTAGATTTTTTTTTTAAATAAGAAAATATCCTTTGATTGGCTTTCAAGTATTTCTTTTGGCTTGGCTTCTTGTGATTGAACCTCTTGGATGCATGAAAGCTCTCGTGGAGTGTGCTTGAGTAGTAAGCACACCGTTTGTGCTTATGAGCCTTAGTTTTGAGTCATCATGACGCGCCACATCATTTCCACCATACCCTAATCAACTCCTCTCGGAAGAGTTATGGTCAAGGTGGTCTTCTAATAGATTTGGTGCTAAGTGATGAAGTTCATTTAAGGTCTGTCAAATATTATCACTTGGTGGCTTGCTCTTCCACCTAATTAAGAGTCTCTCAAGTAGTATCTCCATCTGAAAGTATCTAAGCATTAACAATGTTCTCCACTTTAAAGAATGTGGATTGAATGGGTGCGTGTAAATGATTTCTATCTCTTCCCGCAATAGCATTATCTTGCAAATTTAGAGATTGCTTCCATGACCAAAGTGAGAACTATCGACGCTCGACTTCGACGAATGATAGATGCACCTTTGATGAATGTTGGAAGGATCTTTGACACAACGAGAGAGGTGACGACTTCGACAATGAGGTATAATTGGGGCTACACGTATATTTATAATTTTCTATTTCTTGTGTCTCATTTTTCCTTGAATCGTGTCAAGCCTGTGTTGGACGCCTTGTCGAGGCGTATCCCAAACGTTTCCAGATCTGAGAAAATTTAGACAGATTTTGTAATGTCAGACGTGTCGAGNTAAGCCTGTGTAGGACGCCTCGTCGAGGCGTATCCCAAACGCTTCTAGATCTGAGAAAATTTAGACAGATTTTGTAATGTCAAGACGTGTCAGAGCCGTGCCCATATCTGACATGGGTATGATGCTTTTTTGTAAGTGTCAGTGTTACATAGGGAGAAAATCATAATAGTTGAATGATACATTAGATCATGATATAATAATGTTAATAAAATCTGAAGTTATTAATTACCATTTTTATTGGTATATTTTTCAACATTTTTTAGTATTGTAGATAGACTGTTGGTTACAGGCAATGGATTATTTGGCATTCGACACAATATGACTGGATTAAAGGCAAAGGTGCATTAAAGCTGAAAGATTACAATGTTATAGGGCTATATAAGCAAAGGTGCAAGGAGGCTGCACTGTTGGGGCTGGAGGCACTAAAAGACTCTGAATGCTGGTGCATGGGGNTATTATTGTAGATAGACTGTTGGTTACAGGGCTATGATGAGTGGCATGTATGGCAGAGGCCCAATGGATTATTTGGCATTAGATACAATATGACTGGATTAAAGGCAAAGGTGCATTAAAGCTGAAAGATTGCAATGTTATGGGGGTATATAAACAAAGGTGCATTAAAGCTGAAAGATTGCAATGTTATGGGGGTATATAAACAAAGGTGCAAGGAGGCTGCACTGTTGGGGCTGGAGGCACTAAAAGACTCTGAATGCTGGTGCATGGGGCAGATGATAAGAGTAACTCAAGAAAAATGTTGAGTGCCAGAGAGGTTAAGGGGTATGGATGGTTGTGGTTTAACCTTACTATAATGCTTTGTTGAGTCAATTGAAAATTACATGTATTTCTTAATACGACATGTGCCTGTATATTGGCAAATAAGAGAAGTGCCAAAATGGTTCCCTAACTATTTAAAGGAGACCATTTTAGTCCCCGACATTTAAAAGTGCTAAATTAGTCCCAAACTAATGAAAAAAAGATTGAATTAAAAAAAAAAAAAATGAAATTCAGGTTCAAGGTTGAAATAGTCCCACCGTTAAAAAAAATGAAATTTAGGTTTAGTGTGTTAAAAATAGGGGGTATTTTCGGAATTATGTTTTTTAGGTCATGGACCAAAATCCAAAACNTCTTAATACGACATGTGCCTGTACATTGGCAAATAAGAGAAGTGCCAAAATGGTTCCCTAATTATTTAAAGGAGACCATTTTAGTCCCCGACATTTAAAAGTGCTAAATTAGTCTCAAACTATTGAAAAAAAGATTGAATTTAAAAAAAAAATGAAATTCAGGCTCAAGGTTGAAATAGTCCCACCGTTAAAAAAAAATGAAATTGAGGTTTAGTGTGTTAAAAATAGGGGGTATTTTTGAAATTATGTTTTTTTAGGTCATGGACCAAAATCCAAAACCATAATTGTTAGATATGTATTAAATAATTATTATTACTTAAACGTAACTAACGCAATGAGATTTGTTTTATTATGATTATTTAGAAAGTACCAAATACTTAAGAACATTAATGATTTGTACCGGTCTTTTTCAAAGAACAATAATATAATTTTATTAATAATTTTTACAATTGTAGTAACTTTTGAGTGACATTGTTCTAGTACTGAAACTAAAGATGTTTTTTCTTCATATTATTACTAACTAGTCATTTAAAATTATGCATAAACAATTTGCTTGCCCGGATGAATACAAAATGAGCTGTCCCTTAAGGTGTTATATAATATCATACAAATAGGATATTTTAAATAATAATGATTTCAAGTTTAAAAAATGTGTTTTTAAGAAATTTCAATAAATTTGAAGAGACCCATACTTTCTAGTTGCAACTATAAAAATGAGAAAAGTTTTTTAAAAAATTTAATATATTAAAAAAATACTATAACTTCAATCAACCACCACAACTTAACGAACCATTAAGACATCTATGTGATTTTTCATTTAAAGAATAATAAATAAATTATATACGTGCTGGTTATTTTTAAATACATATCTAACACTTATATTTTTTGATTTTGGCTTATGATCTACTAAAAATATAATTCCTACTCCTATTTTTAACTCTCTGAACAACTTTTTAAGATTTTTTTTAACGGTGGGACTATTTCAACTTGTTTTTCACTAGTTTCGGACTAATTTGTGAATTTTTAGAAGTTAGGGACTAAAATCACCCCCTTAAATAGTTGGGGGACCATTTTTACACTTTCTCATTGGCAAATGCAAGAGTTTAATTAAAAATGAAATAAAGAAAAAATATTCTCTATTTTGACGAATGCAAGAGTTTAATTAAAAATGAAATAAAGAAAAAGTATTCTCTATTTTGACGATATAACATATAATAAAGTATGCAATATTGAATTGTCAATTACTTCAAATATGATAAATATCTTTGGTCATAATTTTCTTCATTATTATTTCCTATTTGATGAAAATGTTCTTATGAATAATGGGATGCTGTATAGTGTAAACATTTTGGATGATTTATACAGCTATTGCAAGTAAGCTTTGCCTCTTATTTCTGGTTTTCTTTCTTCCCTTCTCTTTGGTTTCTATTTTACCCAAAATCTCTGACTCTCTTCTGCTTCCTATATTCTCTCTCTCTCTCTCTCTCTCTCTATGAACTCATCACTATGAGGAATTCTAGTAACAAATTTTGTTACTTTTGATTCCCATAATCTTCCTAACAAAATAATGACAAACTGATGAAAAAAGTTAATAAACATAATGCATGACTAAAATAATGACGAAAATTTTAAAAATGAATATGAAGTCTCAAGTTTATAAAATGGCTTTGATAACCATATATATTTATCGAATTAACTTAAGCCTAATGACATAAACATACAAAAAAATAGGAAATGGATGAGTTTATCTTCAAGGATGCTTGGATCACATTTTCTTGCTTCATTTGCATCATCTCTAGCTCTTTTATTGCACAGAGCTTAAATATTTATGAATAATGCTTTTTATNTTGATGAAAAATGTTAATAAACATAATGACATAACTAAAATAATGACGAAAATTTTAAAAATGAATATGAAGTCTCAAGTTTATAAAATGGCCTTGATAACCATATATAATTGTCGAATTAACTTAAGCCTAATGACATAAACATACAAAAAAATAGGGAATGGATGAGCTTATCTTCAAGGATGCTTAGATCACATTACCTTGCTTCATTTGCATCATCTCTAGCTCTTTTATTGCACAGAGCTTAAATATTTATGAATAATGCTTTTTATGCAACTTAACTGTAATAGTAAGGAGCACAAACTCATTAATTCAGTCAATGAAATTCTTCTTATGATTTTGAAGGTAAATGATGATGAAGTTGAAGCTATCATTCCTTCAGCTGCATATGCGCTTGCCAAAATCCATATGCATCTTGTTGTTAGTGGGTAAAGATCACTGTTGAGGTCCAGTGTACTGCTTGAATTATTTGAATTTTCCATTTAACCAAGCAGACAGCTAAAAAAATTTCATAGTTTAAGTTTCTAGCATGAGAGCTCTTTTTTACTTTATCCCTAATGTTGCGTTGTACTAAGTCACGCTGTGAATTTCCTCCACTTGCAGGTTTTGCTATACTGCGAGAGGAGGGTTTTTCTATTCTGAGGAGGACATAATTGAATTGCACACAGGTATAATCCTTAAAGCTATCATATAAAAGTGTAAAAATTTAATTTATATTTGGCACAACATATATTTTATGCTAGTTCATGATTTAGGGATTTGTCTTCTACGCTTAACTTTTTTAGTTATTGTGGTTCAGTATTTAATTACTTGTTGGTCCTCTAATGAATGTACTTTTTGATGATGCTATGTTAAGGAAGCCTTCTTACTGTGGCTGCTGATGGTATTATAATTTCTATTTTGACAAGCATGTCATAATCATGCAGTGGTGCAACCGAAATATATGTATGGTTACATGATGTGATACTAATTCATTCTAAATTTTTATGCCATCCATTGCTATCAGTGCTACCGATTATTCCTACTTTTTATAACGAATTACAATTTCTAATCTCACCACACCTCACTCAAGTATGCCCACATCACATGCTTGTTCTTCCTGCCGCACCTATACCACCCATCTGACCCATATTCTTGGGCTATCCATGCTTGATTTTTTTATTCTATGCTAACTGCTTGGTTGCACATGCTTTCATAGTTATTAACCTACATACATCATTTACTCACCTTTTCCACCCTTTAATTCTATGATTGTCCAGTGTGCTACCCTGCTTTCTTCTTTCTCTCTATGGTATTCATTTGTCTTGTTTTATTATTTGTTCTTCAATTAAACTAAATGTATCAATTATCTCATGTGGTCTCTTGCATTTTATTCCTTTGTGGGATTATTCATTAAATTGAGCAAGTTAAAGCATAAAACTTGAATGAATTTTTTTTACTCAAATGGAGATTAAAAATAAGAACGATTTTGCCAAGAGAAACAAGATGAATATCCTTGGAACTAAGAATGGCACTCGTAATAGGCTGCTGCTAAATATGCTTTAGTTCTAAAGAGAAGATATTTTAGTTTTTGCAAACCATTTATGTAAGCTTAGGTTAGCCAAATTCTATCCTCCTTACCCATCCCAAAATCAATTCAAAATTTTTTTTTCCTTAAATCAATTTTTGAAAATTTAAAGTAAATATCAAATTAGCCATATGAAAATTTTGTATATGACANAACTTTTGTGATTATTTTGTGGTTCAGTATTTAATTATTTGGTGGTCCTCTAATAAATGTACTTTTTGATGATGCTATGTTAAGGAAGCCTTCTTAGTGTGGCTGCTGATGGTATTTTAATTTCTATTTTGACAAGCATGTCATAATCATGCAGTGGTGCAACCGAAATATATGTCTGGTTACGTGATGTGATACTAATTCATTCTAAAATTTTATGCCATCCATTGTTATCAGTGCTACCGATTATTCCTACTTTTTATAACTAATTACAATTTCTAATCTCACCACACCTCACTCACGTATGCCTACATCACATGCTTGTTCTTCCTGCCGCACCTATACCACCCATTTGACCCATATTCTTGGGCTATCCATGCTTGATTTTTTTATTCTATGCTAACTGATTGGTTGCACATGCTTTCATGGCTATTAACCTACATACATCATTTACTCACCTTTTCCACCCTTTAATTCTATGATTGTCCAGTGTGCTACCCTGCTTTCTTCTTTCTCTCTATGGTATTCATTTGTCTTGTTTTATTATTTGTTCTTCAATTAAACTAAATGTATCAATTATCTCATGTGGTCTCTTGCATTTTATTCCTTTGTGGGATTATTCATTAAATTGAGCAAGTTAAAGCATTAAAGTTGAATGAATTTTATTTACTCAAATGGAGATTAAAAATAAGAACGAAAACAAGATGAATGTCCTTGGAACTAAGAATGGCACTCGTAATAAGCTGCGACTAAATATGCTCGAGTTCTAAAGAGAAGATATTTTAGTTTTTGCAAACCATTTATGTAAGCTTAGGTTAGCCAAACTCTATCCTCCTTACCCATCCCAAAATCAATTCAAAATTTGTTTTCCTTAAATCAATTTTTGAAAATTTAAAGTAAATATCAAATTAGCCATATGAAAATTTTGTATATGACAAGTTTGAATGCCTATAATAATTTAATAAATAATATATACCTGTTTTAATTATTTTTCTAAGCTTAGTTAAATCAAGTTTACTGGTTGCGATGCATTAAATTATAGTGACAAGTTTGACAATGTAAGATAAATATTCAATTATTTTGATTCATTGTGAATAATGAAAGATAAAAATAATAGATAATATGAATGTTATGATATATGTAATGATGAAAATCCTTACAAGTAGTTCATCATTCGAACTTAAGCAATGTACTTAAAAAATTAATCCTATAAAATTTATGATAGAAAATAATTCAATTTAGTCTATTAAATTTGCACNTATTTATTGTGAATAATGAAAGATAAATATAATAGATAATATGAATGTTATGATATATGTAATGATGAAAAGCCTTACAAGTAGTTCATCATTCGAACTTAGGAAATGTACTTAAAAAATTAATCCTATAAAATTTATGATAGAAAATAATTCAATTTAGTCTATTAAATTTGCACACACAGTTTCATTTTGAAATTTTAAAAGCAAACTAATTTTTAATTAAATCAAGGTGCATAAAATAAAATTAATTTATTTACGAGTATTTTCATTTTCAAATCATATGTATATTAGACTCTTTATGGGTTTATAAGAATGACCAAACCTAATTTGCAATGCTAAGCTCGATTGCATTTGACATAATCTAACTGAATAGAGTGTGTATTTAAAATACTTAAATAAAACGTTACTAGATCTAATGATATGTTTGTTTTCCATCTTAGTGATATGTTTGTTACGTTTGACCTATAGGTTAGTCTTTTGTTTTTATGGGGGAAGATTCCTCCTACCCTCTCCCCTATAGGCCATGTAGAAAAAAGTTTTGGAGATGAATAAATCTCTTGATCCCTCATAATAGGGAAAACAATCCCTCATAATTTACAAACCTTTTAAATATATCTAACCTAAATTAGTAATCAAAATAATTTTGAAATAAAAATAAAATAACATTAAATTGTAAGGGAATAAACTAATTAATAGTTTCCTAAGTTGTCCCAATCGAACCTTCTAGGATCTTCTCAGATTTCCAAACCCCCTCAAGCTGGATTGTAGTTGTTGGTATTCAACTCTGAGATTATTCTTAAAAGAAGATCTTTGGTGAAGACATCAACAACGTGTTGGTGTGTCGAAATGTAGCTTAGCTATATAATTCCCTCATTTACCTTTTTAGAGATGAACTGTCAATCAATTTCAATATGCTCAGTTTTGTCATGATGCATAGTTGCTTGACAATCGCATAGCATTTGTATATGTCTATTTGAGTTATATCCTAGTTCTCTTAACAATTTTTCAGTCTAGATCCCTTCACAGATTTTTGTTCGGTTCCCCATAGCATTCGCCATCTGCGCACAACAGAGTGCAACAGGCTGCGTTTTTGGGTTACGGGGTGAAATTGGTGACTGGGAGTTGCTCTTTTATGATATTTCAGACATTGTTTCCTTAAGTTTCTATTTTGATGTATGCCACTAATTAGTGCACTTTTTCATTGTTGACTTTGTTAGCCTGTCATAATTTCCTTGATTTGGGAAATCCCTTTACAAAATCCATAGCGATTTCTTCTCATTTTCACTCAGGTATTGGCAATGATTGTAGCAATCCGCTGAGTCTCTGATGCTTAACCTTTGCAATATAACAAACTTGACATTTTGACACAATCAACAATATCCTTTTTCAAATATGGCCACCAAAATATCAATTTGAAATCCTTCTATATTTTAATGCTGTCTGGATGAATTGTGTAACTTGAATGATGAGCTTCATGCATGATTTTCTATTTCAAATTAGAATCAGCAAGTACTCATAACTGTAATTTGTTTTAGATTACACCATTTTCAATAACAGTCATATCCGACCTCTTTTCTGATTGAAATTATTTTAAGAGTTTCAAATATTCACTATTAACTTTTTTGGTTCATTGATTCTATTTATTAAAGTTGGTTTTGCTCTCAATTGATGTAAATATCTTATATCACTTGGTCTTAAACTTTAATTTCTTTCATTAATTTCAGATTTCCATTTATAATTCAACTTGCACTTCGTGTGGATTTATGGTTCAAAGCGTCAACAATTACATTTGCTCTACCAAAAAAATACTGTACGTTCAGATGTTAGTCTTTAATCAGCTCTAACCATCTCCTTTGTGTCAAATTCATCTCTTTTTGCATGAAAATGTACTTTAAATTCCGACTTTGCACTTCACACAATACAAGTAATGTCTCTAAATTTTTAGAGCAAATATTACAACAACTAAATCTATATCATGCGTTGGATAATTCATTTCATGTAACTGCAACTGTATGGATGCATAGACTATCACCTTTTTCTTTTTCATTAGAACACATTCTAAGTCTTGTAATGATGCGTCACTATCAATCTAGAACCCTTATGTACCTGATGGAATAGATCAATGGCCAAATGTTTCTTTAATTCTTGAAAACAATGCTCACATTCTACAGTCCACTCAAATTGGATATCTTTTTTCATCAACTGGGACAACTGCATAGTTATTTGTGAAAATCGTTTAACAAACCTCCTGCAATATCCCACCAAACCAAGAAAACTACGTATCTTCGTAACATTCTTTGGAGTAGGCTATTCGAGAATTGCTTTCACCGTATGTTGATCTGTTGAGATTTCTTGACCATAGATAATATGCCCAAGAATGTAATACTTCACGGTCAAAATTCATATTTCGATAACTTTGCATATAGTTGATTCTGCCTCAGCAGCTCCAATACTATTCTCAAATGCTAACATGATCATCATCTGTTCTTAAATATATCAGAATATCATTAATAAAAATAATGACAAACTAATCCACATAAGATTTGTTGATTCGATTCATCAGGTCCTTGAATATAGCAGGAGCATTGATTAAGCCAAAAGAAGAATTCATAATGACTATACATGGTCCCAAAAGCCGTCTTAGTTATATCTGCCATTTTGACTTTTGACCTGATGATATCTCGATGTCAGATCAATTTGGGAAAATATAGTAGCAACTTCCAATTGATCAAACAAATCATCTATCTTGGGCAATGGATATATTTTCTTATTGTCATTTTGTCTAGTACTCTATTATCATGCATAATTGCAAAGATCCATTATATCTTAATAAGCAATACTGGAGCACTCCAAGGTGAATTGCTTGGCCTGATAAAACCTTTATCAGTTTTTGCTGTTGATATTTCAATTCATGAAATTCTTTCAGTGCCGTCCTTAAGAAGATTTGAAAATTGCAGATGTCTCTGACTGCACATCAATTCTAAATTCTACTTATCACTCTTGTGATAGCCCTAACAATTCTTTTGGAAATACATCAGAAAATTCTACAACCGCTGAGATGCTTTTAAATTCACTCACATTTTTATTCAACACTTTAATTTGGCTAGAAACAAGAATTCACTACTTTACAATTACTTTATAACTTTTACTGCACAAAATCAAAGAAGATTATGCATTCCTATCATGAAAAAAATAAAACGACTTCTCGTCAGACAAAGTAAATTTCACTCGCTTATTCCACCATTTAATCATAGCAAAGTTCCTTACTAACTAATCTATTCCAAATATGACATCGAAAGTCTGAATTGATATTTTAATCAACTTTGTCGGCAACTCATTATGAATCTTAATATGCATGACACTTTCTATTCTATAAAAATTAGTTCTCGAAGAATTGAAAACACATGAGGCATGAGTAAAGTGCATAATATCAATTGATAAATTGACAATAAACTCATCATAAATTAAAGAATGCGATGTACCTGAATCAAATAAAATAATGCTAGACTGAACTTGAATGAAAGCGCACATGTAAACACTTTTTAAGATTCTTGTTGCAGATTTAGGCGTTGAACTTTCACCCTTTTCTTGCATTAAATGTTTCCCCAAAAATTAATATTTGCTTTACTGACTGCCTTAAAAAACTTCTCGGGCTGTCCCCATCTTTGAAATGTTGGTGTTCTGTCGTTTGTTTTCTTTTCCGACGAACAGTACTCTGAAGATCCCGTTTTTGAAATGTTGGTGTTCTGTCATCTATGTTCTTTTCCTACGTACAGTACTTTGAAGATGCCCTAACTGTTCACATCTATAGCACGTTTTTGAACCCATCAAACACTGCTCACTTCTCACTTACTAACCTTCAGATTAACCCTTGTAATATCTTCAGATCTAGTCCCTGTGTTGGTAGAAGATCTTTCAATAACAACCGTTTTATCAACCACATGAGATATCAACTGAACAATATCCTGTAACTTTGTGGCTCTAGGTTCATCATTTTTTCTATTATGCATATCATTTCTATTCAAGACATTTTCTGGTCGTACTTCTTCCTCGACAATTGGCCTGGAGACTGCTACTTTCTAATTCTTCTCCATACTTATTCATTTGTATTGACACAATTTATTATTCAAATGTAATTTATCATATAATAATTATGTCGTGCATGCATGATATCTTAAGTCATATGAGTCACTCACCCCAAATTAATCAACTTATAGCTTCATAATTCATAGTTGATCTTATTTTTACTTCTTCTAAATCCCACATTCTTTCATCAAACTTTTCATCTAATAATCACAATCCGATATCACTTTCTGTCACAACTCACTTGATCCCGCCATTTTTTTTTTGATATGGTGCATATTGCATCAATTTAAAAAGAAAAAGTACATACAGAAAGGGACAAAAAGGAAAAAAGAAGCTAACATGCTTAACCAAATGCGTCAATGTCCACCCTCAGTAAAGACAAAAAGGGATGGAGGACATTCCGTGTTGTCCCAAAAAAATGATTCTTCAATAGTTTGTCGAGCACAAGAATGGGTAGATCTGTTAAGATCTATAGGAATTATAAAAAGAACATGGTCAAGGTAAGTTAAAAAAGCAATTTCATCACCCAATCTTGGGGAATTCCTCCATGTGTGGTACTCCGTACTTTGTTGACAAAGTTTGATAATGTTGACTTTATCACTTTCAATGAGACATTTGAGCGCATTTATCCATGTGTCGATACAAAAATTGATAACTCCAATAAACTCCAACTCGATTTGTGAGACATTCCAATGCAATAGTTCGTGACCACCGACCGCAACCCATCTTTTAGGGTCAACAATAGTGCAACAGAGGGGAGTAATTTGATTAGACTAAATTTTCAAAGCACTCTTATTCAATTGTATGATAAGGGTTCAGTGATTGATGAACTAGTTTAACTAAATCACTGCAAATATACATAATAAATTTCATTTTATAGATCATTCATATTCATATACTTGCAAGCATGTAAATTATATCATCAAATAGTATATATAGAGCCGTTAAATCCAAAATAATAAAAATATGTATCCTAAAATTATGTATATGCTTTCAAATCTATGAAACGCAAAAGCTGTATATATCATACTTGATTACTCGCTTTGGTGCTCCTTATCCCTTCCTGAAAGTACATAGTGAGCTACAACAAGCTCAACGAAATAATCAAGGCTAAAATAAGATTTTATAGAAGAAGAAATTGACGTCCATGTTAGTATATAGCTCATGTACATGTCATGTCATAATATACCATTCGCATCGAAGATGAAAAAGAAAAAAATATATAATGCAGAGAATTTTAACTGCTGTATAAAAGTGTAATTTATCTAGTCATGTATACTGATAAGCATATTTATCAGTCATCAATCTAATCATAAGAATATCATTTGTAATTATAAACCTCAATTGTTTTCATGTTTTGTCTTGTAATCGGTCGTTGCTCAGCCTGAAGACTACATCAACTATTGGTAAAATTTGGGCTCCTCCCAATGTAATAGTTATCCCCTTTTGATTCCAACAAATTTTCGGAGTTTTGTCTCCGATTAAATGCTTGGAGTTGAGAGTTCTATCATTCTCTATCGTTTATACTTGCAACTAATAATCTACTTATAACATCTCTTGTGACATTTTTTTAAATCACAATTTTTATTATAAACTTTCTTAATGGGCATTTCATATATCATATGCATGAATCATAGTAACAAATACTTGCTAAAAATAAATCAATAAATATGCTCGTCAGATTCATAACATAGACTAATCATGGTTATCATAAGGGACAAATATTTTTTGCATTCATATAGTCTATATGTTATTATCCACAATATGCAGAAAATCTTAAATGCAATTGTGTGAAACGTAATCACATGGAAACCTACAAAGAGTTATCTTTCTTAGATAGCATAAAATTTTTTTACCTGAATGGACGGAGCAACTCTACAAGGAGCATCTCCAAGCCCACGTTGAGCTTGCCGCCTAGTATAAACAACCGAAAATTCGCAATCCCCTAAAAATTCATGAAATTCATAATTAAGATTTTAATTTAACCCCAATTATAATTTTCTTTTTTTTGACTTAAAAGTGTTTTTTAACACTGCCATTGTGGTCTGAAGCCCAGATGTGAAAAGTGGAGAGTTGCGTTAGACAATTAACAGTCAGTGTAAAATTTATCAAAAAAAATCATGACATGAATCCTTTTGATCATTGTGTAAGTGCTAGGGCGTCTCTTGGAAGCGACGCGCTGTATATCTTGAATAAAGTGAAAAGTGTGCAAAGGCCGCTACACTGGCGCCCGAGTGTAGTGTCAAATAAGCAAGGTTTCTCACATTACAGACGAATGTGGGTAAAAAAGTTAGTCCATGAAATTAATGAAACTAATATTATGATAGGATCCTGGAATATATGTACTCTCAATAGTAAATTAATGGAATTAGTTGATATTATGATTTATAGAAAAATTAATATCTTATGTATTCAAGAAACTAACTTGATTGGAGAAAAGACTAAGAAGATTGATAATTTAGGTTTTAAACTTTGGTATTCTAGTAAGAGTCGCACTAGAAATTGTGTAGGTGTAATTATAGATAAGAGTTTGAAAGATAATGTTGTAAAAATTAATAGAGTTGGAAATTATAACTCTTAAGTTTATCATTAATACTAATATTTTTAATATTATAAGTGTTTATGCTCCTCAAGTAGGTTTAGATACAGGGTCTAAAAATAAATTTTGGAATGACTTGGAAGATTTAATACAAATGATACCTCTTGTATTAAGAAAGAACTTTATTGGAGGAGATTTAAATGTACATGTCGGTAGTGATAGAATACTTCAGAAATACTCATGGTGTCTACGATTTTGGAGTAACTAATGAAAAAGGTAGAGCTATTTTCGATTTTGCTTTAGCGTATGATTTTGTTATTACTAATACTTTATTCAAGAAAAGAGACGAGCATCTTATTACTTATAAGAGCAGATCTAATAAAACACAAATTGATTATTTTCTTATGAGAAGAAAAGATCATCGAGATTGTAAAGATTATAAGGTCATTCCAAGTGAGAATTTAAGTACCCAACATCATTTATTAGTTTTAGATTTTAAAATAAAGAGTTGTAAAATAAAGAATACTAGGACTCATCATTGTAGAGTTAGATGGAGGATCTGAAAGATACAAAAAAAATTATTTTTATGAGTAAAATTCAAGATTTCAAAAATTGGGATGTTCATGAGGAAACAAATGTTATGTGAGATAAAATAACAAACACTATTAAACAGTAGCGAAAGATGTGCTTGAAGAATTAAAAGAAAAAAAAATTATAAATAAAAATAGTTGCTTGTGGAATAATAATATGGAAGAAAAGATAAAATATAAGAATTTTTGTTATAAAAATTAGTTTAAATGTAAAATCTTAATGAACTGAGAAAATATCAAACGACCCGCAGGGAGTCTAAAAGAACAATCTGTGACGCTAAAAATTCAGCTTTTGATGATCTTTATAATAGATTAGATACTAAGAAGGGTGAAAAATATATGTATAAACTAGTCAATAAAAGATAAAAGAAAAGTAAAAATTTAACTCAAGTAAAGTGTATTAAAGATGAAATCAAAAGGTACTTTTCGTAGAAAAAGATATTCAACATAGGTGGGTGAGTTATTTGATAAACTTTTGAATGAAATTTCTGAAAATACTATTGACCTTAGTGATCTTAATATCGTGAATAATAATAAAATGTTTCATTTTTACCGTCGTTTTAGTAAAAAAGAAGTTGAGGAGGCTTTAAAGAAAACCAAAGGTGGAAAGTCTGTAGGACCTGATGATCCAATTGAACTGTGGAAATATTTGGGAGATTTGGGAGTTTCTTGGCTTACTAAACTCTTTAAATTGAACTGTGAAAATGTTTAGGAGATTTGGGAGTTTCTTGGCTTACTAAACTTTTTAATATTATTTTAAATACTAAAAAGATGCCTTAGGAAGGGAGGAAGAGTATTTTGGTCCCCATTTTTAAGAATAAAGGGGATGCACAAGAGTGTGCAAGTTATAGAGGACTAAGTTGATGTGTCATACTTTAAAATTATGGGAGAGGGTAATTGAACATAGGTGACGCATTACAGCGATTTCTCATAATCAATTTGGGTTTATGCCGGGCAGGTTTACCATGGAAGCTATACATTTATTGAGAGGTTTGATGGAGAAGTTCAGAGATAATAAGGAGAATCTACATTTGATTTTTATTGATTTAGAAAAAGCTTACGATAAGGTTCTAAGAGACATCCTTTGGAGAGTTCTTGAGAAGAAAGGTGTTGATATGACTTATATTCAAGTCATTAAAGATATGTATACTAGAGCTGTTACTTGTGTTAAAATTGAAGGAGGATTGACCAAATATTTTTCTATTTCTGTTGGATTACATCAGGGATCGGCTTTAAGCCCATATCTTTTTGCTTTAGTTATGGATGGTTTTACTGGACATCTACAGGAGGATGTATCTTGATGTATGCTTTTTGTTGATGATATCTTTCTCATGGATAAAACGAAAGAAAAAGCCTAAGAAAAACTTGAATTATGGAGGTGTACATTGGAGTCTAAAGGCCTTCATTTAAGTAGAACTAAAACTGAATGCATGGAATGTAATTTTAGTAGTAGTAGCTCTACTGACAAAATTGTGACTTTGGGTGATCAAACTATTAAAAGGTGTGAATGATTTAGATATCTTAGGTCCGTTGTTCAAAGCGATGGTGATATAGATGGGGATGTTAATATTTGAATTCAAGTTGGTTGGGTGAAGTGGAGGAATGCTTCGGGCCTTTTGTGTGATAGAAAAGTACCGCTTATACTGAAAGGAAAGTTTTATAAGACGATGGTGAGACCTGCACTGCTCTATGGCACTTAATGTTGGCCTTTAAAAGAGAAGCATAAAAAGAGAAGCATAAAAAGAGAAGCATAATAATAAGTTAAGTGTTGCCGAGATGAGAATGATTAGGTGGATGAGTGTCTTTACACTTAGAGAAAAAATGCGAAATGAATATATCCGTAATAGGGTTGGTGTAGCTCCTGTGAAGGACAAAATTAGAGAAAGTCGTCTTAGATGGTTTGGTTTATTAAACGTCGACCATTAGATGATCCGATTAGGAGAGTAGATGTTTTAGATTTGGCTTGTGTCATTGTATGTCGATCATCTGATGATCCGATTAGGAGATTAGATGTTTTAGATTCGACATGTGTTAAGAAAGGCAGAGGTAGACCTAGGAAGACCTGGGCTTATTGTATAAAAAATGATCTTAATTTACTAGAACTAAGTGAAATTATGACACTAAATAGAACGCAATGGAGAAAAAAGATTCATGTAGCCGACCCCATGTAGTGGGATTAAGGCTTTATTGTTGTTGTTGTAGTTGTAGTTGTTGTTGTTGACTTAAAAGTGTTTTTAAACATAAATATACCACTCCAATACCTTCCCATTTCGTTCCCACGTCTTTCTTTCCCTCCTTCCCTGAATCATGAAATGGACTTTCCAGAGAGCGTAGCTTTCAGTTCGACAGTCCCGTGGCTGTTCCCGTAGAACTAAATCAACAGGGAACATGTGGAATGCTTGAATTTGTGGAAAATGTGAAAATGAAAAATGTTTGAAACGTAAGAAATATCTCAAATATCTTAAAACAAGGTTTCCTACTCACAGATTTCTCTTTGAAGCTCTGAAATGCCATGTGTGGCCTTCTGTCGATTGCTTAGGTCGCATGTGTTACAGGAACCGAGCAGCAATTCTTGCATGACGGAAAAATTAGGAGAGGGGAAGTGGGGATTGTGGCATTTAACTTGGATTTCAATAAACCCCAACTATTCGATCACATCTGCCACTGCCTGCCAAGAAAAATGTGGAGAAGTCGGTTATGAACATTAATGGGGATTATGAAATTTAATTAAGGGATTAATTATGATTAATTAATCTTTTTCTTGTAACAGTTTATATCTCCCCATGCATTTAAGCATTGTGCTATTATCAAATTATGGATTTGAAGTGTAGAATTTTATAAAATTAGTTCAGTCGAATTCCGAGAGATGCGAAATTTGTGGTATGTTTTACATGTGCCAAAATTTTATTACTAAAGAAGACCTTTATTGATGAATGAATCCTACTCAAGAACTAGCCTGAGATGTGTTTTATAATAAGAAGCTACTATGAGATGTGTCTGATCATAAGAAGCTACTAAAATATGGAAGATTGATTTTTCTTTTTATTGATTAGGGGTTTTATTTTGTCAATATTGATCCTGGTCTCAAACCTCAATTCAGAGTTGTTTTAATTTCAATTTACAAAATGTTCAAATACTGCTATTCTCGGCTTTTAAATGATAGTTGAACAACCTATTTAAGCCCATATGTGTTATGGAAAATGCATTGGGGCTTCTAAACGGCTGGCTTACTTTTTTGGCTTGCCCTGCCTTCTTGATAGCCCTAAGTTAACATAATTGTTTAGTATTATTTGAAACTTGCCAAGGCCCTATATAGATTTTTTGTGTAGTTGCCAGACTGTTGGTGTGCATTTTTGTGTGTATTTTGTCCACCTTGAAATGCCTTTTATCTAATTATAAATTTAAATTATACGAACTTGTATGTAGTAGGTATGAAAAGGGTTGGTTGTGATCATATGGGGTTAACTTGGATATCTAGTATATCTAATCATATGAGTTTGTAATTTTTAATTTGCAGATGATGGTCAAGAGATTGATGGCTTGCCAACTGAAGGTTTAGAAATAACATGCTTTAACTTGGTATGATTGGCATTCTCTAGCTCTCTCTCTCTCTTTCTCTTTCTCTCTCCTGTACTTGCTATATTATTGGTTCTTGCATTCTGTGAGCTATGAATTATTATTATGATTATTATTATTCATTTTCATTGTCACACTTGGAAAAGAATCAAGAAAATTAACTTTTATTGGGACATTTTTTCTTCTGATTTTTAGGTCTTAAGTTTATGAAATTGAAGAAAAAATCTGAGAACGGTAGATCTCTTTATCAAAGAGACACTGACTCGAACAATATGGGCAGTAACAACAAACTGAAAAGAACTTTTGCTCAATACTTTAGCAGTCCTTATATTTGAATCTCACATAGGGCATAGCGCAGTCCATGACGTTTCTTATTTAATTTTCCATGCATTAGTTGTTTGTGTTGTTTACTCTTCTATGGTTGAATGCTAAAATTACTTGAAGGCTTCTCTGACAACAGGGCCTTATTAACTTGTCTGTCAGATATTCTTTATTATGATATGGAAATGGTTTTTTTATTGAAAGATTAGTATCTACGACGACGACGATAACAACAACAACAACAACAAGCCTTTATCTCTCTAAGTGGGCCAGCTACATGAATCCTTTTCTCCATTGTATCCTATTGAGTCATATTTTCATTTAATTCTAATAAATTAAGATTTTTTTTAAGACAACATGCCCAAGTTTTTCTTGGTCTACTCTTACCTTTCTTAACATAAGTTGAATGTAAAACATCTATTCTCATCATTAGATGGTCTACGCTTAATGTGATCAAACCATCTAAGACGACTCTCTCTAATCTTTTCTGCAGTTGGAGCTACACCAACTGTTTTACGAATATATTTGTTTCACATTTTTATCTCCAAGTGAAAGACTAGTATCTAGAGCATGATTAATTATAATGACAGAAAATGAAGTAAGAAGTTACTATGCTTGCTTTTAGTGCAAATGAAACAATTCATTTTACGTGGACGTAAAAAGTTAGGCATGCATCTATTTGCCTGGATGGGGCATAGTCATTCTATATATGCACACTCTAACAACACACTATAACGATTAAAACAGAAACAACATGTGAATGAACAGCAAATTCTGGCAGCATCTGAGAGCATGAAATTGTAGAAAGTTCAACTTAAAACGTCTTGAGAGCTGTTTCTTTGTAGAAATATTCATTTAAGTTCTTTATGTGATGCAATTCAAGAGTTATAGTTTGCTTTGTGATGGATCTATACTCACTATTTTTTTATCTAACTGTTAGCTTGAAAAATCATGTCTACAAAAGTCTAGGTTGTATCACAAATTTAAGAGGAAAAAGGCTTACATGAGTAGAAAAAGACTTTAATAAAGCTTTAATTGAGACTGGTGGCTCTAAGATAAGTACATTTCTCCTTTTAAACTTCGCGACCTTCTCCACTGTATCCCCTCTTCCTTACTTGCCCTAACCTAGCGACATACATGGCTTTATATAGAGATGTTCTCGCGGGAGGGAGCGGCCTTGTGCTACAATGTTAATGGCGGGAAATGCTCGTGTGAGGATATCTGGCGAATCGTGCTCGGTGTGAGCTGAATGCTGTTAGGAGGTAACATGAGGCTAGAGTGGGGATCAGGTGAGCTACCTCCTTTTAACAAGAAAAAAATCATCCTTTAAATGGTGTTGTTGGAGTTACATGTCATCCTTTTCATTTTATCATGCTTCTTATGCTTTAAAATCTTAGATTCATATCCCGTCTTGAAAAGTTCCCAATTAATTTGTATTTGATAACAAAAAAAAAAACAATAATGGTATATGATTTAAAGTGTACATAAATAGGGGCACCAAATATATGAGCCTTTCCACTAGTGTGGGTTCTTGGGTGCGGTTTGACATCAAGTTCTTTTCTTTGCATTGCTACGAGAATTATTCCTTCTTTTGATCCCGTGACCTTTACGTGCAATTATAGACATCCTAGCCATTGTATCGACCCAATTGTAAACGTACATTAATAATTTTAAACAAGTTGGGCAAGTAGGCCAAATTTGTGACCTCATCAAGAGAATTCCATGACCTAGGCCAACATGAAATTTTTTTTTATATAGCAAATGCTTGGTAAGGGGTTTTGTTTACGGGCATCCTTTTTATAACATATTAATGAAAAGTGCTTTGACAACACGCGATAATAGGCTTCTAATAAAACTTTTTAGATACGGACGAAGGAAGGAACAAACCAGTGCAAACTTACTACATGATGCATTTTAAAAATAGTAAGCTGCTATCAACATGATAAAAACAAACCAGTGCAAACTTACAGTGTGGTCCAATAGTAAGCTGCTATCAACATGATGCATTTTAAAAAAAAAAGAAAAACTTTGATATTAAATCAACAATCACGACCAATTTTAAAACAAATAATTAATTTGATCACCACAGGATCTGTTAACCTTGGAAGATTGGACCTTAGACTAAATCGAAGAGCCATTGGCAATATCTCACAGCAACAACATTTGAAGCCTTTGTAGCAACAAAAACAACAGCAATGGCACCGATTGCATGCAAAGGCAGAAACAACCAAGGCAAAGAGGCCGAGTAGTGAACAACTAACACCTGACATACGCTATAGAAGAGCAATGGATTATGCTATAGTATGTTGGGCTGGTTGCATTGAAGTCTAGCTATAGTACTCATAGTCATGCTTTCACAGGTTGAGGGAGTTAGTTAGTGAGCAAGTGAAGATGGAGAATAAGTGCTAGAGTAATTTGATTGATTTACAGTAGAGTTTGAAGATTCTAAATAAGCAATTTTAGTAGGAATCAATTTTATTCATAATTGAATATTGTTTACCTCGTTTTCAGTGAGGTTTGGGTTTCTTTCTCCTAGGGTCTTAGATCTAGCCTTATGTTCTCCTTGTTTGACTCTCTTAGAGGATTAGTATTGAGATCCACACCATGTAGAACCTCAAACCACTTCTTGACTCATTTTTGTGAAAATCTCACATGAGTAGTGTCAAGTACCAACTCTTAGTTGCAAGGGCTATGAACTAACATGTAGATTAAACTCATAGTTGCAAGGGCTATGAAAAAAAAATGAGTTCCTATACGATCAGGAGGCATTAAAAATACCCCTTTCGACTTTCACACACATATACATTTACACGTTTACACCACTTCCACCACGCACATAGACTACAATTCACACATTCAACATGCATAAACGTAACAACTCACGTCACTGACACACACATTGCTTCGTCATTTAAACCAAAATTAATTTTTAAAATAATCAGTCAGATAACGAAACAGACCGCATGAGCGCGTTCATGACATCGACTTTAGCCAGAAAGGACACTCATATTGCTATGGTTCCGGGCGTGCGCAAATGACTCCAAAATTGATGCAAATAATTAATTAATTAAAGGATGCGAGTTTAGGTTCGTTCCGGGTTTGAATCGGGCTGAACACGGCTAATCACCTCAGCTCACATGATTTCGAATTTCAAATTTTAAATCTCAGATAAATCTTTTAATCTCATCTTGATTGAATATAATTAAGTACTTTGATCTTCCAATTAAACCTCCTACATAACTTGAAACCTTATATTTCACCGCCAAATGCCGCATAACGTCTCTTTGGAATTCCCGATATACAAAAATCGCGTCTCCCCCTTTTTAAGCTCTGGGCTCCTCATTCTTCTCCTTCCCCTCTGGACCGAAACATTCGGCCTACCTCTTCCTCATGCTCGAAATGCCAAACTCGACGAGCCCCGTGCGACCAAATCCTCGCCTCTACTTGCTCCTCTCGTTCCTGTTTCCCTCCTCGCGACCAGAGCCACTTCCCTCTCTCGCGCAAACACCCCCCGGACGCCTCGCCTCTCTACATCGACGCCCCCACACGCCTCGCCTCTCTGCACCGAAGCCGCCGCCTTTCTCTCACGCTCTCCCAAAATCCTTCGTCCATTCCCATTCGGCTCTCCTTTCTCTACATCGAAGCACTCGCCTGCTTCGCCTCTCCCATTCGGCTCTTCTTTCCTCTGCACCGAAGCACTTGCTCTCTCACATTTCCCTCTTGACACCAAAACTCTCTCACGCCAAACTCATTTGGCGGAATCTCTCTTCCCGCGATACTTCCCTTTCCCTCTCTCCTGAATCTCTCGCTCGAATCTCATTCATCCTCGCTAAAATTTCACCGCCTCTTCCCGTCCAAGGCCCTTGCGATACCTAGCCGCTCTTCACAGCAACCCTGGCCCTAACTTACCTTACGCCATCCTCTCGCAACCAAACCACTCGATGCCGAAGCTCCTCCGACATCCTCTACTGCAATCCTAAGGTAAGTTTGTGTCACTTATTGGTAAGCCTTATTTGGAATCTAACAATTAGTTGACTATTTAAATATTCCTTCATACAGATTAAACTCATCATCACCATTAGCCTTGTTCTAATTGCTTTGGTTTGTTTTATGAGCTTCCCTTATCCATTGATACTGCTATTGATATTTTAAAGTTGAGTTATGTTGTCGGTTTTATGTGAGAAAAATACGGGAATGTTATCTGAAATGCACTTTTCTATGTTTAATGGATCTTCTACTTTTACTTTTGGTTATGGCTTGTGGCTCAGCTAAGTACTGCTGTATGATTTCTCATAGTTCACAGCGGTATAATGATTTAAAATTCTCTATTTGAGCAAGAGAAGGGGGATTTACATGTAGATGAATTCTGATGTATTTAAATGCCTAAATTGCAGATTTTGGGTCTTTACATGCCCAAGCTTTCAGATTTTCTTTTATACAAACGAATTCTTATGTATTCACATGCATATCTCAGATTTTTTTTTTTACATGCCTAAGTTTTTTAGATTTGCATAAATAAGATTGGAGTCGTATGTGTTTAGATAGTTAAACTTTCCTACAATTGAACTCTCACTTGCTTACATGCCTAGACATTTAGATAGCCAAACTTACATACAATAGAATTCTTATGCCACCCGATTTTGATGCATTTACTTGCTTAACACAAGGTTCTCATTTGCATACATATATACCGTCCAGTTCTTATGAGTTTACATGTCCCACATTTGGAACTTGAATACTTGCATATGTGACAAAGGAATTCCTTTGCTGCATACTACACATTTTTTGGGGAAGGTTTAAACATATCTTCTTAGGGGTTGGTTCACCCATTGTTTTGGAGAGATGTACGTAGCGTTTAGGTGCTGATTTGCACACTGTTTTGAAGCAGTTTATGTATTGTTTTGGAGCCTTTAAATTCAGATTTTGTGCCCCATTTAAGTGCTTATTTTGAAGCCTTAAACACAATTTTTGGGGCTGTTTACTCACTTTTTTTTTTGAGGTTGAATAACTGCTGATTTTGAAGCCTTTAAATGCATGGTTTTTGGGGCTCTTTACGGGCTTATTTTGCTGCAGTTTTGGGGTGTTCGGTGACAGATTTGACGCAGTTTTGGGAGCCCTTAAACACTGATTTTGAAGCCTTTAAGTGCACAGTTTTTGGGTCCGTCTGGAGGCTTGTGGGCTCCATTTTCTGGGCCCGTTTGACGGTTTATGGGCTGCACTTTTTGGGTTCGTTTGGCGGCTTGTGGGCTGCACTTTTTGGGTTCGTTTGGCGACTTGTGGGCTGCACTTTTTGGGCCCATTTGATAGTTTATGGGCTGCATTTTTTGGGCTCGTTTGGTAGCTTGAGGGCTGAACTTTTTGTTTCCATTTTGTGCTTTTGGGCTACACTTTTCTGAGTTTATTTTGTGGTTTTTTACTTCCTTTTTTTGTTGAATTGGAGAACTCTCGGGCCGATCAAAACACCGTTTTGGAATAGATTTAAGCACGCTTCTTGAGGGTCAATTTAATTACAGTTGTTGAAAGAATTTAAATGTTTTTAGGCCGATTCATTTGCTGCTACCCCCCTTGGGTTTGTTAATTTTGAAAGTGGGCCGACCTACTTTCTTTTGTTTTATTTCTTTTGTTAAATTGTTAAGCTAAAATGAGAATTTTGATTTAATTATTTGGAAAACACTTAAAGATATTTGAGGATTAGTTGGAAAACACTTAATTGAAGGTAAAATACCTTAAATCACTTCAAGCTCAAGTTAAAGTGTATGCTTCCTAAATTTTATAAGCTCACCCTAGGTGGGACTTCATCTACCTAATCTTCAATTGAATGATGAAACTAAACACTTGACCTTAATTCAAAAATTGATTAAACCACTAAACGTGAGAATACACCAAGATGTGGTTTATGACTTCCTTAATTAAATCAAATAGTGAAATTTCTACCATGCTTAACTTACAGTGAAACCCAATGCTTTGGGAGCGAGCTTGAACCTTACATTCAAATCCTTCTGACAATTGAAGACATTTTAAATATCACATATAAATCACCTACTCCTATACGTGACATCGTGTTTTGTTTTATTCTTTTTTTCCCATGATTTGTTTAGATTTTCTATTATCAGTATTTAAGTTTTCCTACACATTACTATGTTATGTTTATTGCACTAACATTTTTGCAGCAGTAGCAAAGACCCAAATGATGAAACTAAACATTTGACCTTAATTCAAAAATTGATTAAATCACTAAAAATGAGAATACATCAAGATGTGGTTTATGACTTAATTAAATCAAATAGTGAAATTTCTACCATGACTTAACCTACAGTTAAACCCAATGCTGTGGGAGCGAGCTTGAACCTTAAACTCAAATTCTTCTAACAATTGGAGACATTTTTAATGTCATATATAAATCACCTACTCCTAATCCTTTATATCGTGTTTTGTTTTACTCTTTTTTTTCCCATGATTTGTTTAGATTTTCTATTACCAGTATTTAAGTTTTCCTGCACATTACTATGTTATGTTAGTGCACTAACATTCTGCAGCAGTAGCAAAGACCCAAGTACACAGTTTATTTTATGTTTATAGCGTTTTACTACATTTTTTTTATTACCTTTCCTATACTTTACTCTTCTCTTTATTGCATTATTTATTTTACAAAATTTGCTGAACCCCTATGGTAGAGAAGAGTAGGGCACATGTTAGGAGGTACCTTACGACAAACCCTCAGACCCAACCACTACACGTACACTTAAACCTTATTACCATAACTGCTATGACATGGAGCTCGGAGCAAATTTCGTGGGCAGCACAATGAGGAGCGTGAAGCAAGATACAAGCGGAGGTGCTCAACGTTCTACAACAGAAAAATTGATCTACAACAACTAAACTATTCTGTAGAATTAAACAAGTCATATGACTTCGAGGTGGCTCGCCCGACGCAACATAAATCCTTACATCTTCTTTAGGCTTCTGTGCAACCATGTTGTGCAGCGTAGATCCTAACCCTCCATCGGTTCTGAAGTTGTTGTTCGGTACAATATAAACCCTTTTATCGCCACGGGCTATTTGCATAATCGGAGATTATGCAAGTTTAAGTCTCAAATAATAAAATTGACAGATTTGAACACTTAGATAACATTGTCTCCAAAATGCAACCACATGATAGAATAACTTGAGAAGTCACTGAGAGTTCTCCTCATGATTTGTGACGTCCCCCAGCATTTCGTTTAGACTCCTAAAATAACTGCTTCTATTTGGTTCTTTCCCACTTGATTTTCTGCGTCCTTCCGTGAAAACCTAAAACCTTAAATTCTTGAAGACTAGCATTTTTAATCAATATCGAGAGTTTTCTCAAGTAACGTCAGTCATTTGAGATGTAATTAGCTATAGGGGCTTGCCGCTATAGGGAACTTGAAACTTAGGTAAAATAAACCATACCTAATCTTTATATTAGGTAGGGGAACTTGTCGGTCACACATAAAATGTTCGCAGACCAAATGAATGTCACGATCTTTTATTTTGCATGATTGGGTTCATCGTCTAGGTACACGATTATCTTTTGGGAAGGTGTATTATTCGAGGTATCAGACACGATTATGCGAACTATTAGACGAATGAGATCCATTCGGTCTCATTTTTCAAAATTAAAACACACTATTTAAAAAAAAAAAATCATATACCCTTTTATATTAAATTAAACTTAAAAATTATTTTCAAAATTAAAAAGTTGACNCCCGCACGCCTCGCCTCTCTGCACCGAAGCTCCGCTTTTCTCTCACGCTCCCCCAAAAACCTTCGTCCATTCCCATTTAGCTCTCCTTTCTCTACATCCAAGTACTCGCCTGCTTCGCCTCTCCCATTCGGCTCTTCCCTCTGCACCGAAGCACTCGCTCGCTCACTTCTCCCTCTCGACACCAAAACTCTCTCATGCTGAACTCCTCATTTGGCGGATTCTCTCTTCCCGCGATACTTCCCTTCCCCTCTCTTCTGAATCTCTCGCTCGGATCCCATTCATCCTCGCTAAAAGTTCACCGCCTCTTCCCATCCAAGGCCCTTGCGATACCTAGCCGCTCTTCACAGCAGCTCTGGCCCTAACTTACCTTACGTCATCCTCTCGTGACCAAACCACTTGATGCCGAAGCTCCTCCGACATCCTCTATTGCAATCCCAAGGTAAGTTTGTGTCACTTATTGGTAAGCCTTATTTGGAATCTAACAATTAGTTGATGTTTAAATATTCCTTCATACAGATTAAACTTATCATCAACATTAGCCTTGTTCTAATTGCTTTGGTTGGTTTTATGAGCTTCCCTTATCCATTGATACTGCTATTGATTATTTAAAGTTGAGCTATGTTGTCGGTTTTATTGTGAGAAAAATACGGGAATGTTATCTGATATGCACTTTTCTATGTTTAATGGATCTTCTGCTTTTACTTTTGGTTGTCTTGTGGCTCACCTAAGTACTGCGGTATAATGTTTAGCGGTATAATGATTTAGCGGTATAATGATTTAAAATTCTCTATTTGAGCAAGAGAAGGGGGATTTACATGTAGATGAATTCTGATGTATTTAAATGCCTAAATTGCAGATTTTGGGTCTTTACATGCCCAAGCTTTCAGATTTTCTTTTATACAAACGAATTCTTATGTATTCACATGCATATATCTCAGATTTATTTTTTTACATGCCTAAGTTTTTTAGAATTGCATAAATAAGATTGGAGTCGTATGTGTTTAGATAGTTAAACTTTCATACAATTGAACTCTCACTTGCTTACATGCCTAGACATTCAGATAGCCAAACTTACATACAATAGAATTCTTATGCCACCCGATTTTGATGCATTTACTTGCTTAACACAAGGTTCTCACTTGCATACATATATACAGTCCGGTTCTTATGAGTTTACATGTCCCACACTTGGAACATGAATACTTGCATATGTGACAAAGGAATTCCTTTGCTGCATACTACACATTTTTTGGGGAAGGTTTAAACATAACTTCTTAGGGGTTGGTTTACCCATTGTTTTGGAGAGATGTACGTAGCGTTTAAGTGCTGATCTGCACACTGTTTTGAAGCAGTTTTTGTACTGTTTTGGAGCCTTTAAATGCAGATTTTGTGCCTCATTTAAGTGCTTATTTTGGAGCCCTTAAACACTATTTTTGGGGCTGTTTACTCACTTTTTTTTTGAGGTTGAATAAGTGCTGATTTTGAAGCCTTTAAATGCATGGTTTTTGGGGCTCTTTACAGGCTTGTTTTGCTGCAGTTTTAGGGTTTTTGGTGACAGATTTGAATGCAATTTTGGGAGCCCTTAAACACTGATTTTGAAGCCTTTAAATGCACGGTTTTTGGGTCCGTTCGACGGCTTGTGGGCTCCATTTTCTGGGCCAATTTGACGGCTTATGGGCTGCACTTTTTGAGTCCGTTTAGCGGCTTGTGGGCTGCACTTTTTGGGCCCGTTTGACGGCTTATGGGTTGCATTTTTTGGGATCGTTTGCTAGCTTGTGGGCTGGACTTTTTGTTTCCATTTTGTGCTTTTGGGCTACACTTTTCGGAGTTTATTTTGTGTTTTTTTTACTTCCTTTTTTTGCTGAATTGGAGAACTCTCGGGCCGATCAAAACACCGTCTTGGAATAGATTTAAGCACACTTCTCGAGGGTCAATTTAATTACAACTGTTGAAAAAATTTAAATGCTTTTAGGCCGATTCACTTGCTGCTTCCCACCTTGGCTTTCTTAATTTTGGAAGTGGGCCGACCTACTTTCTTTTGTTTTATTTCTTTTGTTAAATTTTTAAGCTAAAATGAGAATTTTGATTTAATTATTTGGAAAACACTTAAAGATATTTGAGGATTAGTTGAAAAACACTTAATTGAAGGTAAAATACCTTAAATCACCTCAAGCTCAAGTTAAATTGTATGCTTCCTAAATTTTATAAGCTCACCCTAGGTGGGACTTCATCTACCTAATCTTCAATTGAATGATGAAACTAAAGACTTGACCTTAATTCAAAAATTGATTAAACCACTAAACATGAAAATACACCAAGATGTGGTTTATGACTTTCTTAATTAAATCAAATAGTGAAATTTTTGCCATGACTTAACCTGCAGTGAAACCCAATGCTTTGGGAGCGAGCTTGAACCTTACACTCAAATCTTTCTGACAATTGGAGACATTTTTAATGTCACATATAAATCACCTACTCCTGATCCTTTATACGTGACATCGTGTTTTGTTTTACTCATTCATGTTTTTTTTCCCATCATTTGTTTAGATTTTCTATTACCAGATTTTTTAGCAATTTATTTAAGTTTTCTTGCACATTACTATGTTATGTTTATTGCAATAACATTTTTGCAGCAGTAGCAAAGACCCAAGTACACAGTTTATTTTATGTTTATAGTGTTTTACTACATTTTTTTATTGCCTTTCCTGTACTTTACTCTTCTCTTTACTGCATTATTTACTTTACAAAATTTGCTGAATCCCTAGGGTAGAGAATAGTAGGGCACATGTCAGGTGGTACCTTACGACAAACCCTCAGACCCAACCAGACCCAACCACTATACGTACACTTAAATCTTATTACCATAACTGCTATGACATGAAGGTTGGAGCAAATTTCGTGGACAGCTCAACGAGGAGCATAAAGCAAGATACAAGCGGAGGTGCTCAACGTTCTACAACAGAAAAATTGATCTACATCAACTAAACTATTTCGTAGAATTAAACAAGCCATTTGACTTCGAGGTGGCTCGCCCGACACAACATAAATCTTTATACCCTCTTTAGGCTCCTGTGCAACCGTGTTGTGCAGCGTAGATCCTAACCCTCTATAGGTTCTGAAGTTGTTGTTCGGTACAATATAAACCATTATATCGCCATGAGCTATTTGCATAATCGGGTATTATGTAAGTTTAAGTCCAAAATAATAAAATTGACAGAATTAAACACTCAGATAACATTGTCTCCAAAACACAATCACATGATGAAATAACTTGAGAAGTCACTGAGGGTTCTCCTCATGATTTGTGACGTTCCCTAGCCTTTTGTTTAGACTCCTAAAATAACTGCTTCTATTTGGTTCTTTCCCACTTGATTTTCTGCGTCCTTCTGTGAGAACCTAAAATCTCAAATTCTTGAAGACTGCATTTTTAATCATTATCGAGAGTTTTCTCAAGTAACGTCGGTCATTTGAGATGTAATTAGCTATATGGGCTTGCCTCTATAGAGAACTTGAAACTTAGGTAAAATAAATCATATCTAATCTTTATATTAGGTAGGGGAACTTGTCGGTCACACATAAAATGTTCGCAGGACAAATGAATGTCATGATCTTTTATTTTGCATGATTGGGTCCATCGTCTAGGTATACAATTATCTTTTGGGAATGTGTATTATTCGAGGTATCAGACACGATTATGCAAACTATTAGACGAATGAGATCCATTCGGTCTTATTTTTCAAAATTAAAACACACTATTTTCAAAAAAAAAAAAAATCATATACCCTTTTATATTAAATTAAACTTAAAAATTATTTTCAAAATTAAAAAGTTGACCGACAAATATTGTTATAAAATAACAATTTTGGGATGATTAAACTTAAAAGATAATTCCTGTATGAANATTGACTGACAAATATTGTTATAAAATAACAATTTTGGGATGATTAAACTTAAAAAATAATTCCTGTTTGAATTGTCCTAATTATGGATATTAACTTTAAAGAAAGGCTTTTCCCAGCAGTTAGAAAATTTAGAATGATCCTTTTTTGTTTTCATAATTTCGCTCTTGATCAAAGCATAAAAAATTAAAAAGTTAAAAAGTAATAATGATAAGAAGATTTTGATTCAATCATTTATTTTCTAGAGCCGTAGATCTCTTTTGTATGGTTTCCGATTACTGATTAGCTCATCCTTATGACTTATGACAATTTCCTTTTCTTTCTCAACTATGTGATTTGAGCATTATCATCATTAATAGTTTTCATGGATAAATCAGGTTGACAACAATTTGTTTGAGCTTTTCAAGATCTTAAGGTCATAAAGATCTATTCCTTGGATGATGGCTCTTGCCATTTGGACAATTTAAATCATGTGAAATCATAACTTCAGGTGGAAGAGGGATAAGTTTCTAATGTCTTGGCTTTACAACATTTTTATATTTAGCGACTAATACTTTTAAATTTTTCTATAAGATAATAGAATAGATATATGCGACTTAGGGTCCGTTTGGGCCGCTTTTTTGCGGCTTCGCGACCCCGAATCGCGAAAAAAATTTGTTTGGCTCGGAGCTTCGCGGCAAAAGAAAGTTAAAGCGGAGGAGAAGCTGAAAGCGGTCTCCTCCCCGAGGCACAGCTTTCGCAGGGTGAAAAGGCTTGTTTTGCCTCTCGCAAAAAACTCTTGTCCCGCCCTCTTCTTCCTCCGAATCCGGCGGATCGCCCTCCCGCGTGCGATCTTCTTCCTCCCAATCTCGAATCCGGCGGATCGCCCTCCCGCGCGCGACCGGGTTCTTCTTCCCCTCTCTTCTTCCTCGTCCAGGACCACAGCCCTCCCCGCTCTTCTTCCGCGTTCTTCTTCCCCGCTCGTCTTCCTCGACCAGCACCGCAGCCCATTCTTCTTCCCCCCGTTCTTCTTCCCCTCTCTTCTTCCTCAACCAAGATCGCAGCTTCCCCCGCGTTCTTCTTCCCCGCTCTTCTTCCTCGACCAGGACCGCAGCCCGTTCTTCTTCCCCGCTCTTTCGCGAGTATATGATCAATTTGTTTTTATTTATTTATTTTTGCCTTAGTACATAAGGATTGAGTGGTATGGATGTGAATACCCCTTCTTTTAATCAATCCTTTGCAACTGTTTCTAGCATTGTAGTTTATCATTATGGTACTTTTACATTGGTTGTATCTGTATACATTTTCTGAAAGCATTTTCATTTAGAAATCCTTAGAGGTTATAAGGCAGTTATGGAAACAAGTAATTAGCAGAAGCAATGACTGCATGTTTTTATGAACATTACATTTTTTTGGGAAATTTGTATTCATATCTCAGAAGAATGTTTAGAATTGAAATGGGAAAGTGTTTATTATATTTTTCAGAAGCAATAGCTGNTCAAGACCGCAGCTTCCCCCGCGTTCTTCTTCCCCGCTCTTCTTCCTCGACCAGGACCGCAACCCGTTCTTTTTCCCAGCTCTTTCGCGAGTATCTGATCAATTTGTTTTTATTTATTTATTTTCGCCTTAGTACATAAGGATTGAGTGGTATGGATGTGAATACCCCTTCTTTTAATCAATCCTTTGCAACTGTTTCTAGCATTGTGGTTTATCATTATGGTACTTCTACATTGGTTGTTTCTGTATACATTTTCTGAAAGCATTTTCATTTAGAAATCGTTACAGGTTATAAGGCAGTTATGGAAACAAGTAATTAGCAGAAGCAATGACTGCATATTTTTATGAACATGGCATTTTTTTGGGAAATTTGCTTTCACATCTCAGAAGAATGTTTAGAATTGAAATGAGAAAGTGTTTATTATATTTTTCAGAAGCAATAGCTGCATGTTTTTATAGCAATGGCTGACGGTGGACTTCACTGTTCTGTTGAAAATTGTAGATGGCAGCTGAGAGGCAGCTTTCAGTAGCTCATTGGTTGGCAATATATGATGCTAATAACTTTGTAATTAGATTGGGGATGAAACTTTCAGTACAACAGCAATACATTGCTACTGGAAATTTATTAGATGATCCATACTTGAGATGCTTTAGCTTTACATACATAGCACATATGACGGAGAACAAGATGTAGGAATTGAAGCCATAATGTTTTTTTAAACCAATTTATTAGCTTTACATACATAGCACATAACTCTTATATATTTACATATGTTTTTGAGCACAGAATTCTTATATATTTACATACCACACAATTCATTTATGTGAAGCTTGGAATATAGTATTTTTTGATGCGATATGGAAGATTTGAGTGGTGTAAATGTAAGAAAGCAAATTTTAGTTGTTAGCTCTGCGAAAGGGATATGCAATGCAGAATTGAATCCAATTTTCTGCTATTTTCTGGATGTAAGCTCTGCGAAATGGATATACAATGCAGATTTGAATTCAATTTTCTGTTATTTTCTGATATTTTCATTTATTTTCTGCTCTGCGAAATGGATGTACAATGCATATTTGAGATATTGGTAGACAAACAAGAACTTCTTATTCCATGATGCAGTTGTAGGAAGTTGTTTATTGGATTTGCTGCTTGAGATATTAGAATGAATCCGAGATTCTGATTCTATAATTCCTTGTTAATTCATGGAGCTGTTTTAAGCGTCTTCATGTGGAAGGTAGAAAAAAGAGTGGATTTGTTTTTCTTAGAAACCAACTATCACAACTATCACATCTGGTAGAAGTCAGCATCTTTTTGAAAAATTAGTTAGAATGTTACAATGTGAATGATGCGGTTTTTTCTTTCTTTCTGCATAAAAGGGCCGTTGCTTTTACATATAAGGATTTTTTTGTTAATTCATGTAATTAAATAGTAAAGAGTAGCTATTATGAATAATATGTAAGGATTGTTTTGAAGTTGTACTATATTGTTTTACTTCACTTCATTCTTGGATATTTTGATGTGTGATTGTATCACCTCTGAACTTATTAGGATGATGGAGTTATTGATTGCTAAAATGAGTTTCTTTATTCTGTTATTAGGATCTGATTGTACGAATTGCAAGCGTGCCATATAAACTATATTTTCCAACAATTACAAAAATTCATTCAATTTTCATATTTCTTGATAATGCTTTTCAAGGAAACCTGTTATTATATTCTGCTTCATTGCCAAACAAAGTTTTTGAAGTACATTCACTTCAACCTCTCACAAATCCGCAACGTTATATTTTTTGAAATGGCAAACCACTCACGTATCTCCCAGTTCAGTGGGAATGCCTACAACCCAATTCCTTTGTATTTATATATCAGGTGTTAGATTTGTAAATTCATAGAAATTGAGTGGTATGTATGTAAAACTTTCTTAAATTTATCATTTTATAACTTCAACGCAATGAGATAATCCTTCTCATTTCTCATGTAAAAACATAATTGGAATGACAACATGTAAGAGATACGAGTTGAATCTTTACAATTAGATTGTCTTGCTTTATCTTTGCAAATTTATTTATAATATTTTTGTTACATTTTTTTGAAACGAAGTGTTTATGGGGTTGAATCTCAGTATGCAGAATAATCCCACGAGGACTTGCAATAAAAGGCTTCGATGGTGTTCTAGGCTTCAATTGATGCTGAGCTACTATAATCCTTTTGTTCTTAGATTGTGCTTCAATTGATCTGTATTACTTTTGCTAAAACATTACTGCAATCTGTAGCCAAAGTGATCAAAATGTTGATACATGCTAGTTGGATACTTCATGAATTGTGAGATAGATGTATGTCAGTTACTCGAATATGAGCTTCAAAAAATTGTGGCTGAACTCCCTCTTCCTCTTCTGGTTGTATTGTTAATGCAGTGTTGATTATTTTTTCATTTGTTAATGTGTATGTGGCAAAATTGGGTGAGCTGTTTGCAAATGCCACAACATTTTTCTTAACTCCTTCCATCAATTGGTTATTAGGAGTAATTTTTTTATTCAAAGCTATGTATTTTCTTCTTCATTGCCATAATAAAATGTTGGCTTGCTTCCACGTGGATGTAGGTCAGTTTGACCGAACCACGTAAATTGTTTGGTGTCATTTTTTACATGTCAATTTCGTTATTTAAAATGTTTGTTTCATTCTGATGTAATAATCATAACTGTTTTGCTTTTATATCGCCTGAAAACGATGATCGGGTTTATTATACATTACATATCTAACACTTCAGTTTTATTCCTTAACCATAATTAATTTCACATATTTACGTAATTAATCTTACATATTTACTTATTAATTTTATTCCTCAAATATTTTCATTATACATTACATATTTACATTTAACTTCATTATCTTTATGCGACTCAATTCTTTCGTAAGACCTCCAAAATAATATGCAAATATTAGTAAAACATCAAAGTTTATGTGTTAGATATGTAAATACATAAGATTAGCATATGTGTTCTTATTCCTAAATAGAAGTTGTTAGCACTTTGGTAGCTTACTGAAGTTTAAAAAAAATGATTATATTCTTTTAAACAGTTTTACCAAACAGGGGTAGTATGGTCTTTTTTCCTTAAACAGCTGTCCGACAGCTGGTTTCACACAGCTGCACCAAACAGAAGGTCAGGTTTCCCACAGCTGCTTCCCCGCAGCAGCTTCCTGGGGCAGCACAGCTACAGCTGAAAAGCTGAGAAGCTTCAGCTGCGCCAAACAGACCCTTAAATAGGCAAAAATCACTTTTCAACTTCCCATTCTTATTTCCCTCCCCCCGTTTCACCCGCTTCTTCTCCTTCTCTATTCAGTTTCTCGACTGCTCACTTCTTCCTGACTCCTCGCTTCATATCTCGTTCGACATTTCGTTTCTTCTCCCTGGGTGAACAGAGTGTTACAGGTAGTTCCTGGCTGTGCAGCTCATATCCACCCGACTCCTAAAAATAAAAATAATACATTACCATTATTAGAAGTTGTGTATAACATCATGGTTTTCTGTAGTGTTTGGTTTTCTATCAAATAATATAAATACAAGATAACTTCATGATCCACTTTCATGTATATGGTTTTTGTTTATTGCTCAATTCTCACTAATTTATTTGATTAATTACTGCTTTATATATATTGTTTAGACGCGAATGATTCATTTTTAAATCTGTTTCTCACTTATCCTACGTAATAAGTGCAAAGTTGCTGGGCTTCGTCTGCTGTAAAGTTAGTAACCTGTCATAAAGGACGTTGTGTATTTATTTTCCAGGATGGAATGCATTACATGATATATACTCCTTCTGACCCATTACTTTTTGTTGCCATCAAGGTATTACTTTTCTGAGCACTTCAGATACTTGAATTTTGACTTATTAATTATCTATCTTTACTTGCTTTCTGAATATCTCTTTGAAAAATCATTTGATTTTCTGGATTCTTGAATTTTTACTTGCTTTAGAAAGATAATGTTAATGGCCCCAAGCATCCTTCAATTCGGTTTACATTTGTGCCTGCAGGATAAGAACGGTGTTTTGCATATTGCTGAGGATGTAAGAAATATATTTAACCCTCCATTATTTTCTTTGTCAAACCATTAAAAAGNATTTTCCAGGATGGGATGCATTACATGATATATACTCCTTCTGACCCATTACTTTTTGTTGCCATCAAGGTATTACTTTTCTGAGCACTTCAGATACTTGAATTTTGACTTATTAATTATCTATCTTTACTTGCTTTCTGAATATCTCTTCGAAAAATCATTTGATTTTCCGGATTCTTGAAGTTTTACTTGCTTTAGAAAGATAATGTTAATGGCCCCAAGCATCTTTCAATTCGATTTACATTTGTGCCTGCAGGATAAGAACGGTGTTTTGCAAATTGCTGAGGATGTAAGAAATATATTTAACCCTCCATTATTTTCTTTGTCAAACCATTAAAATGGTTTTATTTTCTGTTCAAGTTCATATTTTTACTTTGGATGGACTCGTATTTGCTTGACGTGGTTTTGTTTTTGATACCTCCAAGGAAAATATTTCACTGTTTTAAAGTCATCCGATTAAGTTAACATCAAGATAATTTTTTTAATCTGGACAATTCGTGAGCATATATGATTTCTGGACAATTCCTTGCTAAAAAAAACTTGAAAACCTGTGGAATTTATATTCTAATGAGACATTCTATTATGCAATAGAGTATAAATGGCTGTTAACAGTATTTTTTGTTCTTTAGCATTGAAGACCCGGAGACACTGATTTTAAGTTTCACATATTCTTTTATGAAAATGCTTCATATTTTGATTAGGAATTGTGGATACATAGAACTTTTCCCGCTGCATGGAATCAGAGATATATGCCTAAATGTGTAGCGAAAAATTTTTTCCGAGAAAGCATATTGTTACGTGCTTTTATAATGTTATCTTGTTGGAGTAAAAAAAAATTTATGCTTTCACTAAATAATTTTTATAAGATCATAAAATGTAAGTAAGTTAAGTGTTGCCGAGATGAGAATGATTAGGTAGATGAGTGGCTTTGCACTTAAAGACAATGCAGAATAATTATATCCGTGATAGGGTTGGTGTAGCTCTAGTGACAGACAAAATTAGGAGAGTCATCTTAGATGGTTTGGTCACATTTAAACATGGACCATCTGATAATCCGATTAGAAGAATGGATGTTTTAGATTCGAATTATGCTAAGAAAGGCAGAGGTAGGCCTAGGAAGACTTGAGCATATTGTATTAAAAATGATCTTAATTTATTAAAATTAAATTAAAATATGACACTAATAGGACGCAATGGAGCAAAAGAATTCATGTAACCTACCCCACTTAATGGGACAAAGGTTTTGTTGTTGTTGTTGCTGTTGTTGATCATAAAATGTAAGTAGGTAATTTTTATGATAAAAAAACAATTTATGTTTTTGGGACAAAATAATATTTAATTTTTCATATATTTTTTTTTGAAAGCTACAAGTTTAAATTTAATCTTGATTTAGAGTTTAAATCACGAGGATAGGGAAAGAGAGGGAGGGAGGTTGGGAGGATTTTTTTTCCCCTCCAATATTAGGCGGTTTGAATACAAATTGAAGCTGCACTCTCATGTGCAAGAACTCTCCTTTCCCAAGTCAAGCTTCCCATCATTTTTGCATGCTACTTTTGCTTCTTGCACCGTTAAAATCACAGCCGGTGCTTCCGCCGTCAGATCACTATCATTGCTTCTGCTGACAACATTGCCATCGCAGCTTGTTGCCTCCAATATAGCAATAGCAAATTAATATCTTCAGTCAATTAATATTATAAGAATAGTCATATGTATCCTAACATGATCATAACATAATAACATCACACGCTTTGTAAGAAATATCAGCTTGCATTCATATATTCAATGCAAATATTCATTTACAATATATAATAAATTATAAATGCATTCATGTCAAATTAAAAACTATGTAAAAACCTATAGAAGATTATTTTTCTTATGTTAACACAAGATTATTTCTCCTTATTTGACAGAGCATTTCTACGATGAGTTTCCTCACCCTCACTTCGATCTTGCCATCTCGTGTAAACAATCTTGAATTTTTAGACAACTTAGTGTTTCATTAAAATTGGCTCATAACGTGCATGCATGATACCTTAAGTATATGGGCTACCCTCCACAAATTCATTAACCTTTAGCCCTGTATAAATCAATATATCTTTGATCTCATTTTTACTTCTAAATCTAATAAGCTTCCATTATTCTCTTTATCCACTCTAATACCACTTTTTNGTATTTTCTAGAGCCTTAGATCTCGTTTGTATGGTTTCCGATTACTGATTAGCTCATCCTTATGACTTGGCCAACTTCCTTTTCTTTCTCAACTATGTGATTTGAGGATTATCATCGTTAATAGTTTTCATGGATAAATCAGGTTGACAACAATTTTTTTGAGCTTTCCAAGATCTAAAGGTCATAAAGATCTATTCCTTGGATGATGGCTCTTGCCATTTGGACAATTTAAATCATGTGAAAGGATAACTTCAGGTGGAAGAGGGATAAGTCTCTAATGTCTTGGCTTTACAACATTTTTAAATTTAGCAACTAATACTTTTAAATTTTTCTATAAGATAATAGAATATATATATGTGACTTAAATAGGCAAAAATCACTTCTTCAACTTCCCATTCTTATTTCCCTCCCCCCCGTTTCACCTGCTTCTTCTCCTTCTCTATTCAGTTTCTCGACTGCTCACTTCTTCCCGACTCCTTGCTTCATATCTCGTTCGACATTTTGTTTCTTCTCCCGGGGTGAACAGAGTGTTACAAGTAGTTCCTGGCTGTGCAACTCATATCCACCCGACTCCTAAAAATAAAAATAATACATTACCATTATTAGAAGTTGTGTATAACATCATGGNCATAGTAAATTCTCACAAACACTCGTCCTGATTCTGCAATTCATGACGAGTGTTGGTAATGATTTAGTGTGGCCGAATTGTCTGCCTCAATCGCACTTCAGTCAACTCCTAAAAGGGGAGCTAGTTGGGGTGTGACACTCAGACCACCTCAAGACTTATGCCTCGCTTCACAAACAGAAAACTTCTCATTAACCAATTGCGTAATTTTAAACATTGATTAATTATTGTTTCTATATTTTCTCTTCTATCTTTTCATAGGATGGATCTATGCCTTATAGCAATTTTTGATCTCGACCTAATACCAATCCAAGCTGCTATTCTTAAGAGTGCTCTACCCCCATTTGTTTGTCTCGATGATTTCTCTCCTCTCCAATACTATTTTTATTTTTCTTCATTCATGATTCCTTTGTTTATGCTTTACCATTTTCTTACTCTTCATCTCCATATTATTGCTTCATTGCTCAACTTTGACAACCGCTTCTGCTTTCCCTACAACCCTTTTCTTCTTTGGAGGATTAATTTCTTATGCCTAAACTTACCCCTTTCATTGTTTTCTTAGGGCCTTCTCTGGCTTCAGCATTCTTACATTGTCGGCTCAATCTTCTCTAAATTTGAATTGAATATCCATTTTCTAAATTTTATTGTCTTCTAACCTTTTTAATGTTTCCTTCAAAGCTCCTGCTTGCAATGAGGTCAATTTTTAAACTAAAGAAATCCATGTTGGTTCTTCTTCGTGATGTTTGGCTTGGTAGTTTACTGTATCGCTAATTTGCCCTCTCTGTCTGCCTTTTGGCTTCAATCCGAAAATTATTGAAAATCAAAAGTTCTACTAATGTTATAGTTATGGCTAATGGCTTCTTATGATTTAAACTCTCCTCCGAAAATCTGAATCATGTTTAGAGCAATGACTCTTGTTTTATTTTGCAAAATCCTTGATATTGTTAGGAATTGTTTGGGATCAATTTTGTTTTTTTTGTTTTTAAAAACATGCTTGTTTAATGTATTTTTTGTATGTTTTTATTTTTTATTTCTAAAAATAAGGTAATATTTTTTTTGAAACACTCAAAATAACTTTTAAGTATTTAAAAAAAAATCATATTTTAATCAAACAACAAACATGTTTTGGTTTAAATACATAAACAAAATAAAATCAGAAATAAAAAGTGATCCCAAATAACCTTTTAGTACATATCAGTATTACTCTGTACAACTATCGCATGAGTATCGTCTAAAAAACTATGCCAATTAATTTACTTTAATATCAATATCTTTTTTTATTTACTTGCACGACATCTTTGCATTCTCCACTAGTACAGTAAATAGGTGACTATCATAGTCAAACATGCACATATAATCATATATATATATATATATATATATATATATATATATATATATATATATATATATATATATATATATATATATATATATATATATNCTTTAATAACATGTTATAATTTTTACTAAAAGGAAACCTATTATTCAGATATGATCAATAAAAAGAAGAGTATATAAATTAGGATAAGCTGATACATGAATTTTATATGTAAAAATTATAGCATGTTAATCTATGTCTTACTTCCTCTATATTCCTTTATAATATAAATATTGCAGAATTTATAAAGATATTTTGTTTCAATACTTACTTTTTTTTATTCTTAATAGAATATGAAATGATTTATCAAGATTTAAATATAAAATAACTTTTTAAATTTTCATGAAATATTAAATACTTGTACAAATCAGAAGTTTCAACAAAGAAAAAAAATTGAAAAAACTAATTGTTTAAATTCTAATGTCGTGGTCTTAAAACTTATTTAGAAACTTTTATTAGTTCTACTATAGTTGAGCGGCCACTACTCTTTGTTTCCTCTTTGAATTCGCACTCTCTCCCATTTTTGGGATCTAAAAATTTTAGAGAGTAAAAATGTTGCATTAAAGAATTCAAAGTTTGAAATTATCGGATGAGATATTTTCTTTCAATCCTTGAAAATTTGAAATTTCTTGAGACGAAACAAAATATTATTACAAAAGTTTCTTCCCCTTTGCTTTCGATTCCACCTTTGTACACGCACGAGGGCTCCTTACCCTCAACTTTGACCGAACACATGACACTGACGCTGGCTCCACTGCGTGACTACTGTTGCCACCTCCTCTTTGCTTGACAGAGACATCTTCGTCCGCACGCGCCGTTCAACTCTACAGGTAAGTCAGTCTTGTCTCTGATTTATAGATCGAATGAACCTTTTGTTTTCCCGACTCCTCGCTTTTTCTTCTATTTGGTTCTCTTGGGTATTTGAAACGAAGCATTACACAAGTATTCATGTAATAACCTACTTGTAACCTCATTTATGATTTTCTTATATCATAATTTTCACAAAAAACATTCATCACGGGCATTTCATATATCATATGCATGATTTATAGTAATAATTAATGTCAGACAATGATTTCATAAGCATGTTTATCTGATTTATAACACAATAAATTCATACTTATCGTAAGTGACAAATTAAGTTTGCATCCATACAATCTATGCATGTATTTATCGTAAGTGTCAAACATGCAATCATATGGAAACCTAGAGTTATTTTCTTAGGTTCTCTAGTGATAATTTCATCTGAATTGATAGAAATCTCTATGATGAGTTTCTCCATGCTCTACTCGAGCTCGCCATCTAGTTTAAACATCTTGGAATCTTGATTCTCTCAAAAATTCATGAAATATTAACCGCAGGTCTCAACTGAACTTTAAAAATATTTTATTTGCCAATATTTGCCTCAAACTGGCTTTTTTGCTTAGATCTTATTTTCGCAGTACCTTTCTAACCCTTCTTCCTTCCTTCACCTTACCTTTCTCCGTTACGCGTGAAGTGGACCTAGCTGAGAGTGTAGCTGTCGGTTTACTAGCCTTGTGATTTGCTTATGCTTTGCTACAATTGCAGTAGATCACGAGGAAGGCTTCAATTTGCGCTAAATACCCAAAAAAAATCATAAGGAATGTAATGTCTTAAATATCAGTAAAGTAAGTTTCTTGATCACAAACATTTCCATGGAATCCTAAACCGCAAGCTTTGGCTCTCAACCGTTTGCCCAGCTCGCACCTGTCAGTGCCGGATCACAAAAATGCTTCAACCTTGTGAAACAGATCATAAGAGAAGAGAAAATGAAAGGATGCTTAAGTTATACGTATACATATAAATGATTTCACGTTAATCTCAACCCTCCATTTAAATCCCACCGTTGCATGCCAGCTTAAGTGAGATTCTTTGAATTGTTACAGTGCTGCGTGTTTTAGGAGTTAATTAATGATATTAAATTTTAACTTCATCATTTTATATCCTCTCACATGTTTAAAATTCAAGCATAGTGGTATATATATCAAATTGATCGATTCAATGTATAGAAGCTTATAAAATTGTTTCGTTCAAACTTTGAAAAATGCTAATTTGCTGTATGTTTTAAAATTGTAAAGTATATTAGCTTTAATTGTCAAAATTTGGGTATTACATATTGATTTAGGAAAAATGCGCACTGGTACTTTTCATCACCTTAATAAAGGTGTCTATGGGTTACTTGCACGAAAAAAATAATTCTAGCACTTCTATTTCCTTGCTGTATTAGAATGATTCGCATGGCAAACCTGTTTGTATTATACTTGTGTGCTCAGTATTGACGATGACATGAGACGAATGTGTGACGATGGAGAAATACATAAATTATATATGTTTCTTCACCCTTCCTCTCTTCTTTTTTTCTTTTGTTTGTTTATTTCCTTATTCTTGGACTCACTGTTTACAGAGAGAAAAAGAGTGAAGAAAAAAGAGACGGGACATTCGATTTTAATGAGAAGGGGGGTTGGGANGACCTATTATTCAAATATGATCAATAAAAAGAAGAGTATATAAATCAGGATAAGCTGATGCATGAATTTTATATGTAAAAATTATGGCATGTTAATCCATGCCTTACTTCCTCTATATTCATTTATAATATAAATATTGTAGAAGTTATAAAGATATTTAGTTTCAATACTTACATTTTTTTTTTCTTCTTAACAAAATATGAAATGATTTATGAAGATTTAAATATAAAATAACTTTTGAAATTTTCATGAAATATTAAATAATTGTACAAATCAGAAGTTTCAACAAAGAAAAAAAAATGAAAAAACTAACTGTTTAAATTCTAATGCCGCGGTCTTAAAACTTATTTAGAAACTTTTTATTAGTTCTACTATAGTTTAGCAGCCACTACTCTTTGTTTCCTCTTTGAATTCACACTCTCTCCCATTTTTGGGATCTAAAAATTTTAGAGAGTAAAAATGTTGCATTAAAGAATTTAAAAGTTTGAAATTATCGGATGAGATATTTTCTTTCAATCTTTGAAAATTTGAAATTTATTGAGACGAAACAAAATATTATTGTAAAAGTTTTTTCCCCTTTGCTTTCGATTCCACCTTTGTACACGCACGAGGGCTCCTTACTCTCAACTTTGACCGATCACATGACACTGATGCTGGCTCCACTGCGTGACTACTGATGCCACCTCCTCTCTTTGCATGACAGAGACATCTTCGTCCGCACGCGCCGTTCAACTCTACTGGTAAGTCAATCTCGTCTCTGATTTATAGATCGAATGAATCTTTTGTTTTCCCGACTCCTCGCTTTTTCTTCTATTCGGTTCTCTTGGGCATTTGAAACGAAGCATTACACAAGTATTCATGTAATAACCTAATTATAACCTCATTTGTGATTTTCTTATATCATAATTTTCACAACAAACATTCATCATGGGCATTTCATATATCATATGCATGATTTATAGTAATGATTAATGTCAGACAATGATTTCATAAGCATGCTTATCTGATTTATAACACAATAAAATCAAACTTATCGTAAGTGACAAATTAAGTTTGCATCCATACAATCTATGCATGATTTATCGTAAGTGTCAAACATGCAATCATATGGAAGCCTAGAGTTAATTTCTTAGGTTCCATTATTTCATCTGAATTGATAGAAAACTCTACGATGAGTTTCTCCATGCTCTACTCGAGCTCGCCATCTAGTTTAAACATCCTGGAATCTTGATTCTCTCAAAAATTCATGAAATTTTAATCGCAGGTCTCAACTGAACTTTAAAAATATTTTATTTGCCAATATTTGCCTCAAACTGGCTTTTTTTCTTAATTCTTATTTTCTCAGTACCTTTCTAACCCTTCTTCCTTCCTTCACCTTACCTTTCTCCATTACGCGTGAAGTGGACCTAGCTGAGAGTGTAGTTGTCGGTTTACTAACCTCGTGATTTGCTTATGCTTTGCTACAATTGCAGTAGATCACGAGGAAGGCTTCAATTTGCGCTAAATAACAAAAAAAAATCATAAGGAAGGAATGTAATGTCTTAAATATGAGTAAAGTGAGTTTCTTGATCACAAACATTTCCATGGAATCCTAAACCGCAAGCTTTGCCTCTCAACCGTTTGCCCAGCTCGCACCTGTTACAGTGCCGGATCACATAAATGCTTCAACCTTGTGAAACAGATCATAAGAGAGGAGAAAATGAAAGGATGCTTAAGTTATACGTATACATATAAATGATTTCACGTTAATCGCAACCCTCCATTTAAATCCCACCGTTGAATGCCAGCTTAAGTGAGATTCTTTGAATTGTTATAGTGCTGCAAGTTTTAGGAGTTAATTAATGATATTTAAATTTTAACTTTATCATTTTATATCCTCTCACATGTTTAAAATTCAAGCATAGTGGTATATATATCAAATTGATCGTTTCAATGTATGGAAGCTTATAAAATTATTTCGTTCAAACTTTGAAAAATGCTAATTTGCTGTATGTTTTAAAATTATCAAATATATTAGCTTTAATTGTCAAAATTTGGGTATTACATATTGATTTAGGAAAAATGCACACTGGTACTTTTAATCACCTTAATAAAGGTGTCTATGGGTTACTTGCACGAAAAAAAATAATTCTAGCACTTTTATTTCCTTGCTGTATTAGAATGATTCGCATGTGCAGTTAAATGTTGTGGCAAACCTGTTTGAATTGTACTTGTGTGCTCAGTATTGACGATGACATGAGGCGAATGTGTGACGATGGAGAAATACACAAATTATTTATGTTTCTTCACCCTTCCTCTTCTTTTTTTCTTTTGTTTGTTTGTTTCTTTATTCTTGGACTCACTGTTTAGAGAGAGAAAAAGAGTGAAGAAAAAAGAGACGGGACATTCGATTTTAATGAGAGGGGGGGTTGGGAGAGTGTGAGAAAGAATGCTATAGAAGCAAGAATAAGGGGATGGTTGAGTAAGAGAGGGAGAGAGAGGAGAGTTGAAGGAAGACATGTTGGCAATTTTGGTGAGGTGATATAGTGGTGGATTTGCCATTTGTTCTCTTTAATATATACTTTCACCACGTGAAAGGTGTACTTTTACCTTGTGAAATTGACAAGGCAACAACATCCTTGTCCTATTTGTTCCCTTCTAGACAGGTTATCCTTCTAGTGTCACCCTCTCGGGATAGGAGAGATTTCGTTGTATTATTTTGAAGCTTCTAGATTCTCAATATATGGTGATGATTCAATGATGTTACTTGTAGAAAAAAGTTATAATGTCCCAATAGATCAATTTTCTGTGCCTCATCATTTAATATTCTTGATGATTTTGAATGGACCATTAGCTCTGTGTTGAAGCTTTTCAATTGACTATGCAAAAAATCTCTTCTTTTTCATTTTGATCCACATCATGTCACCTTTTCTGAAGACCATAACTTTTCTAGACTTGTCATCTTACTTTTTTTTACTTAACAATTTACTTGGTATTGTTCTTTCCACTCTTTATATAACATTTGAATCTCTTTGAACCTAGCCTCTACATCAGTCTAAGCTCAAATGATTGAAATTAATGCATTAAATTCAATGGCTATGCCCGTATACAATCTCAAAGAGATTGTGACCTGTGGATTGACTAGTAGATCTATTATAGACAAACTCAACTTGAGGAAGGATAAAGTTCTATTATATGATAGTTTTTCCCACGAAGCACTTGAGGAAGCTCCCAAACTGGGACTCATCACCTTTGTCTGTCAATCGTGTTACGGGTGCGCTTCTGAATTGAATTGGAGCTTTGTACCTAACTTATACTATAATGTCCTCCCAAATTAACTTAGCATTTTCACATCCCTCTTTGAAGTGATAGTCTTGGACATACTACTAAGACAGACTGTTTCCACGAAGCACTTGAGGAAGCTCCCAAACTGGGACTCATCACCTTTGTCTGTCAATCGTGTTACGGGTGCGCTTCTGAATTGAATTGGAGCTTTGTACCTAACTTATACTATAATGTCCTCCCAAATTAACTTAGCATTTTCACATCCCTCTTTGAAGTGATAGTCTTGGACATACTACTAAGACAGACTGTTTCCATGAAGTACAAGTGCAATACGTGAAACATTATTTTGTGGTGATGTACAAAGAATGTCATCGTGAAGGAGCAATCTGCTAATACCATAATGGAGTTTTTATTTTGTTGTGGTAAGAAAAACTCACAATAAGTTCATGCTCATGTCCATTTAAGGCAGCTCAACAACTAGTTGAGTATAGAGATTTGTATCACTATCCGACATGCTTGTCCACATTTCATATCAATTTGGGTCAATAGAAATTATATATCACTAAGGAAAGAGTCATATTTTTGCTAAAATATTATTCCATCCCTCTATTATGATACTAATATAAAAAGCTTTCACTGAGTGAACTCTTAAGGATGCACATTCCATTCTAATAGAAGAAGCAACCATTTGATCCATGGAAATGTTCATATGATTTGTTCTCCTGAAATCATCGTCATTGGTATGCATCTATCTCCTCCTATGACTGCATGGTAGTAATTCAATGACCTTATATCTCCTCCTATGACATCTTGCTAGTAATTCAAATGTCGATGATTTAGTTCGTAAACAACTTTATTTTGACTCCCAGCTTTGTGCTTGAATACGACGGGAATACCCCTGAGGTGTGTCTGTTCTTTAGTTTGTTCTAGCTATTTGAAAATCTAAAGACTTTATTGTTAGTGTAGAACGAACTCATTAGTCTATAAATAATGACTCCAATGGCCTAGGGTTCTCCCAATGACATAAAATTTCTTGGACGTGGGTTATTTTCTCTTAGAATTATTTTGGCTTTTCACTAAAGAAGACAATGGAGTGCCTATTCTGGTTCAACACAGCTCCAATCCCCACATTAAATGCATCACTCAACCTCGAATGCATGGTTAAAATGTGGGAGAGGTAGTATCATGGCTTGAGTAACCTACTTGTTCAAAGCATCAAAAGACCTGAAGAATAAATGAACTTTGAGGAGACCCTTCGACTATAACATTTTGTTGCATCCACAAATGATCCCTGCATGACTCGGTGTTTACTAGGCTCTCTTGAAAAAACTTTAATTCAAGCTTTTTAAAGAGATGGAAAAATATGGATCATATTTTGCTCAAATGTATATGACAGAAGTAGTATCATCACTTGGTTCGATGGGAGAGGTAGTATCATCACTTGGTTCGATGGGTTGTTCTGCTCTCGCAATTCGATTTCACATATATTTCTCAAAAAGCAATAAAAGGACAAATTCTATAGTTTTTCTTGCCGCTCATCTCGTTTATGCTGATTCTCCGCTGAAAGATTATTTTCTTGATGAAAATATTCTAATAATTCAAGAGAAGGTGAAGCTAAAGATTTGGGAATTGGAGCCTCTTCTATCAAGCCCGCTCAACCTCCTGATCTTCTAAAAGCATGAGCTGATGTTGGTCTCATCTTTGTGACATCAGTGGGAGGCTTAATGAGGTATTCATATGGATTAACTGAGTCTTAGACCAATAATAATGCTGAATATTAAGCTCTAATAGCTGGTCTCGAGATAACTATCACATCACAAATGAAAAATCTTTATATTTTTGGCGATCATAGCTTCTCATGAATTAAGTGTTGGGTATTTATAAGACAAATAAACGTGGGTGCGTTTTTTATCACGAGAGAGCTATTCAACTTAAAAAACAAACCCTGAATGTCACACTAATCCTGGTGTCTCGAGCTCCAAACATTAAAGCAGACTATCTGGCCCAATTAACTAAAGAGATGGCTAACATAAATTTTGAGCTAATCTTTATTGATGTTAGCACTTGATGCGTCTTAGAGTCGACAAACTTACATTCCCCACTAGAAGAGAGGTCATCAAGTTCAAGCAAGTAGGATACAAGTTTTTTGTTGTTTCTCATATTCTCTTACAAATAGTTTCTCAAGATCAACATGAAGCACTCATGGCAGAAGAACGAGTTAATTGGAGATAACTCTCCATTAATTACTTCAAACAGGGCAAATTATTTACAGATAAATCGATTGCTGTACAAATCAGGAAGAGAGCCCTACAGTTCGCTTTTATCAATGAATCCCTTTACCGTAGATCATTTGAGCAAATATGACTATGGTGTCTGGGGTCTGATGATTGCAACATAGATAGAGTTAATGTTCTTAAAAGACTTTGTGGTTTACACCAATCGGGCCCTGAAAAAGCGATGAAGATCTAAAAAATGGGTTATTACTGGCCATCAATTGTTAAAGGCTGCATTGAGCATGCAAAGAAATGTTACGAGTGCCAAATTCATAGTGACATAATACCCTAGCCCCTTATTTCATTGCACCCAACCATAGCATCTTGGTCAACTGAATGTTGGGGTACAAATGTAATTGGACCGATTGATCCACCATCATCAAGAAGACATCTCCTTAGTCTAGCTGTAACTGATTATTTCTCAAACTGGGCTAAAACTGTCTCGTTTAGAGAAGTTACTATTGAACAAGTGACAAATTTTTTTACTCATAATATTGCCTAGAGTTTTGGCGCGCCACGTTACATTATTTCAAACCAAGCTTTTAAAAGCACAAAGATATACATCGTGTCACAAAATTGGTTGGAGATATTCTTCAATATACAATCCAAAGATTGATAATGTAGTAAACACTTTTAATAAGACACTAGTTAAGTTGCTCAAGTGGATCCTCACTAAAAACATACAAGAATGACACGCTAAGATGATGGAAGCTTGTAGGCTTATCACACAACTTATACAAGACCAAGTAGAACTACTCCTTATGCATTGGTGTTTGGAGCTAAATCAATATTGCCTCTTAAAGTTGAGTTGCCATGACTCTGTTTAGCCGTCTAGTATAATCTTAACCCAGAAGCAAAATTCTCGTCTGATAATGAAGGAGTTGGATGCATTGGATGAAATGAGAGTTTAAGTTTAATAGAGCCTAAAATTCTACAGAGCAAAAATTACTGAAGCTTTTACTAATAAGGTGCGTCTTTGGACATTCCAAAAACGGAATTGGTTCTGGTGCGGAGAAAACCAACCATTCCCCAATCATAAGATTGATGGTAACTACGCTTAATTGGGAGGGCCCGTTCGTTATTGAAAAATATGTATTAGGGAGGAGTCCATCAGCTTATCTATTCAAATGGTTAACAACTTATCCCTTCAATTAATGATCAATACTTGAAAAAGTATTACATAGTGACCAATCTAGAGTTGTTGTGCTCAAAATTTTCTTTCAACATGTAAAAGATTTGTTTCATGTTCATATGTATTTAAATCTTATTTGAATTTCTCTTGTATTGAAAGAATTCATTTCAAAATTATTTTAAGTGTTTTCTACAAGATTGGGGGTATTTTTTAGTTTATTTGTACTTATGCTGCGTTTAAAACTAAATTTCTCAAATTATTTGCACTGTTAAAATTTTCCCACGCAAGAATGGAGCATTTTTGTTTAGAAATTTTATATAAAATATATTTAATTTTTTGCATACAAGACAAGACTGGGTGCCATTGCTTGGATTTATTTCATGCGTCGGAACAAGTTCCCCAAATATGATGGTAAAATCCTCTATTTTAAAGCATAAAAAATTACTCCTGACAATGAGCCTAAACGCCGAGATCCCCAAATGTTTGCTAAAAATTGCCGCCAAACAATAACAAAGGCAATAAAAGATTTAAAAGACTGAATTTCTTTGATTAATAAAGATCATGAAAATTCAAATAAAAAAAAACTTTTAAATTTTCAAGCCTCGACAATTCAAGTCTAAGGATGCAAGTTGTATCACAATTAGAGTCTAAGACTTAAGTGGGTCAGAGTGTCAGGCTCAACAAGCCCAAATATAATCGGATCGCTGATAATTCTTCTCTTAACAAGTCATAAAAACGGTTGTAGTGGGAGAGCAAACTCTTTTTACTTGTCATAAAAGGAAGTGCTGTAGAAGAGCCCTTACCTTGTCAGTCTAATGATAAGAGTTTCCTAATTCTCATATCCTTCCAATTTGGCAAGTTCAAGTCTTCCAAATTTAGGAGTATTTTTTGTTGAATTGTTGGATAAAGGAAAATCCCGAAGTTTATAAACCTAAGCTTATTATTAAGCTGAAGAATCACAAGCTTTTTGTAGTCTAAGTCTAAGACTCAAACAAGCCCAAATATGACCGAATCACTGATAACTTTTTTCACTCAACAAGCCATTAAAATGATTGTAGTGAAGAAGCCCTTGTTTTAGTATCCTGGTGACAAATACTATCAATCTCAAGCCTATTTTACTTCATAAGCTCTAGTGAACTACATTATGAAGTTTTTCTTGATCAGTCAAAAGGTCAAAGAAGAAAAAATTCAAAAGAAATGAACATCGCTCATAAAAGCATTGAGCTAAGTTCGATGTTCTATTCAAATAAAAAATTAATCAAAATTTTCCAAATGGTTTGATCAAGTTCAAAGTACATACCCAAGAACCTCTCTTCTTTTGCAAGTCCATAAAGCAGAAATAATATGGTCGAAAGAGTCAGCCCATAGTTTATTCAAAAACTCAAAACTGAACTAAGAGAATCTAATTGTCAACAAGTCCAAGAAAACACTAAATGTAGGGCCGATGATTTCCTGCCACCGATCTAACACAAGTCTAAAAGCTTGGTCACAGACATACATATTTCAACAGGAGTGTGAAAATAAACTTCAATAAGGATGGAGAAACAGATTTAAGTTGAAAATGAAACATTCACTAATAAAATGGCAAAAGTTTATAAATGTTGAGATTTAATAAATTACAATCAAAATCACAGAAGTGGCTGAAGAGCATGATGTTGTGTCATGATTTCAGTAAGAGCTTTGTGCTTTGTCTCATCAAAATTTAGCTCCTCCATTACTTGAGTCAAGGCCGACTTGGCTGTTAATAAGGTTTGCTGACAAGTCTGTTATCACCGCTGCTTTCTCTTAACTATCCGTGTCTGTCTAGCCTACTTCACCTTAAGACCGGGTTTGCATGACATGATGTCCCTAGTCTCTCCCAGAAGATGCTTTATACGAGCACCCAAACTCTCAATCTCAGCTGAAGTATTAAAGGAATGCCTGCAAGACCTCTTGAGAGCTCTAAAACACCTCTCTAACTCTTCATGTGCAACAACAACCAACTCACGGTATTTCCTAACCTTTTCATGAAGGCCAGATACTGAGGCTCTGGTCTGAGTAATGGTAAGAGATTTGAGTCTACGAACCAAAAACTCTGCATCTTTGGCATACCTCCTCCTAATATGTAAGCTTTGAGCCTATCAAACCAAAGTGGACTAGGAAGTCCAACACCACATTCACATCCGTTGTAAAACTCTCCAAAGACTGAAGAGATACTGGGTCTAATCCAGATATCAGGCTCTACAATAATGTCAATGCATACTCATGCATATCTAACTGTCTGAGATATGTAAACAAAGAGCGTCAGTAGTGAGTCTTAGACTCGTAATCTGCTCCAAATTGTGCTAGTTGAGAGAGATATTAAATATTAATATTTTATGCTGAAAACACATACATATTAAAGCGAAAGGAAAGAATATTATCTGACTTGAACCTCAAACATCCATTGAAAAGCTATTTGAGAGAGATATAATAGACAATAGCTAAATCAAGAGAAGTGGAAGGAAATATTTGCTTATCAAGTAATGACTGTGCATTAGCTGAAATCCTGAGATCACAAGGAATTTCTTCTGATAACATAGGCTCGCCTTGAGATTTAACATGACTATCTACTAAGGAAATATTAATAGAAGGTGAAGGTGATTCCCCAGCACGTATTCTGGTTGATGAAGAGACAACTTCTTCTCCTATGAGCTCGTTTATTCTCTCACCTGCATCATAAAAGAGGATTAAATGAAGATAGAAATAAAGGAAATTATAAAAGAGCAGTATATGAACAAAGCTTTGTTGATAAAAAAATTAAAGCAAGCTTACCTTTGCTATCTCCGGCGTGTGGAACATCACGATGGGGCTTTTACCTCGAGGAATACCTTACAATCTCACATCACCATGCTCCATAAAAGCACAAAAAGATAATTTCATCAATATCAATCGAATTTAACTCACCCCTATGATACTACTGGGAGGCACTATTGTAAATTATGATCTGTATCAAGCCTGAGCAAATGATTCCATAATTTAAAAGCTGTATAGATTGTGACAACTGCTGGCACTAAATGCGTCGAACGAGTGTCAACAACTCCTAGTATGCACAATAATCTGTTGGAAGCAGTAATTGGTGAATGACCAAATTGGCGACCCCTTCTATTAGGCTGATATACTTCTAAAATAACTAAACACTTGCACGGGTAACATAGCTACCTAGGTCGCAAAATGATAAAGTACCCAGTAACTCATAACAACCGTACTCTAGAAAGCAAAGTATATCTGCTATGAGCCAGTGCCATCCATCATATCAACCTCGAAAAAGCAATCTGGAATGTGATCTATATCCTACTGATGAATGAAAGCAAATCTATCTACCCTCAAGTGAGATGCAAAGAAAACTACCGTACACACTCTCGCTTCAAGGTGGAAGAGGTATAAGATAGCTGAATAACTGTAGGAGATCTCTCCATAAAGTAAGAAGGACCCTCTAGGCACGGGAAAGCTCCACGGATATGAATATGAATTCACACATATAAGTACTGCCTAGGCAACTGACATCTTGAGTCTTCAGGAGCTAGACTTAGAGATAAGCCATAGAACTTTGTATATCTGGACGAGCACCATAGGAGCCAGAGAAAGACGCTCCTCTTGTGAAAGGCTACCAGTAGCTAACAGAACACCTAGTCTTATAAAGCTCTCCTTGGAGGGAAGCACAAAGGTAAACAACCAGGTAGCCAAAAAACCTGCTAAAAACTTGTCTGCACCTGTACCTGAAGTAGCTAAAGAGGGATAAATTGTCTGTAAAGTTGGCTTAACATACCTCTCTTATAGAAGATCGCCACGCTGTAGCGCCAACTGAAACGAATCACCCCACAATACCGAAATATCTGATAAACAATCGTCTTGCAGAAAGTTTTGAATCCATACATCAATAAAAAGAACTTGTGTCTGCCAATGTAGCTGAGATGACTTATAAGCTTGATGGTAATGACTCAGAAGTTTAGAATGAAATGTTGGCAAAACTAATCTGTCTCTATGATCACCATCATTAGAAGGCCGTTTGCGATAAAGCTCATAATCCGGTGGAACACACTCGTGTTGATGACAAAAAATCAAAAGTCCCGACATGATCTGTAGGTCCCATAAAGCGATGGTCGACTTCTAAAGGCCAATGCAACATGTATTACTATAAAGATCCCAAAATGTGATCATACCTTGAATCCAAGGAGAAGAAATCTTTGAGAAATCAAATAGAGATAAAAAAATTGCCTCGTAAATCGTTGCTGCTTGCAAAACATGTCTGTGTGACTATAGTATGTATCTAGACCAAGCAACATATCCTGTGCCAGACCAGCAACCCGACCTATAACCGAATCTCTAGGCCACTCTAATGTATGTGTCTGAAGTAAGCGGTGACTTAAAAGTCAAGACTGTCCTGGTTGCTCAATTGTATCGACGATCGATTGTAGGATCTTACATGCCCCATAGTTGATCTGATGCACTATCCCATCTAACGGATTTTACTCTCCATATCTTAGTTTAAGATTTGTGACCCTCTCCATAGCTTCTGAAGCACCAAAGTCTTTGACGAGTAATCTTTAAGAATAGGGGACATAGTGAAGAATCTAAAATAAATGTTTTGGTCCCTATGCATATTATGATGCAGCTCAAGTCTGTTCCAAATATTGATATCCCCTTGATGATCAAGACTGCCAATATATGCCCAATTAGAATCTTCACTTGACTCATCAGGTGGAATATTTAGTGATCTCTTCCACCTAAACATTTTATGCAACAAGAAGCAGACAAGCAACATAGTTGAAGTAATCAAAGTTTGGGGAGAACAAATATGGTCCGCTCAAGGTGCACATCAAATTTGTTGGGGGGCTTTTGTTGGCCATAAAATGAGAAAAAAAGGAAAATGAATAAAAAAAATTAATTAAATTCTATCTGTTATCACCAGATGAAACATGCATGGAATGCAATAACCATTCTCTTGCTCTCCTAAGATACAAACACAAATGAGGACCCTTCCACTTTCATGTGCATGATTTCTGTCGTCTCTCCCTTTGTTGTTTTGTCTACTCGAAACCATACAAAATCTTTTTGCCCTAAACCCGTCTTCCCACCCTTTGAACCTTCTGTCCTTGTCTTCCTCCTCCGTCCAAACTGAATTCCTTTGCCCTAGCCTTTTGCCATTTGGTGCTCCTCCCTGTTGTCGTACCTTCTTACGTTGTCGTTGCCTCAAGTCGCCGAAGCCGCTCGACCCGACTTCTTTTCTACTGTCTCGCAAATCCAGCAACACAGGACTCCATAATCTCTCATCTTCTTCCCTGTTCACGCAATTCAACCCCTTTGTCTCGCATGTCGTCCCTCCTTGCATTGATCTCTTCTTTTTGTTTTCCATCTTCTCTGTCCCTCTATCTGCACCAAAGGTTTACGGCTTTGCCCTGCTGACGCCGCAACCCCTTTCCACTGTTTCATGTGCCAACACCTTCGCTCATTGCAGTCATGTCGAACCCCACTGCACACGCGAAGACGGTTCCTCCTCTGCTCTACCCTAGCCCTCTCGATCCTAAACACTCCTTTTCCCAATGGCACAAAGCCTGCGTCTATTCTCCAACATTGAAGCCACGATTGGTCTTATTTTCCCTAACTAATGGCTTCGTATTTAAGTCGAAAGCTTGAGTCGCATCCTCCCGCATTTGCTCGCTAAACCGAGCCATCCCTCTCATTTTATTATTATTTAAGTATTATTATGCATTGTATTAAAAAATGTTAAATCTAAGTTGTACTTTTATTTTATTGTTCATCATCTCCCCGACTACCACCAATCGTCGGCATCAACGTCGTCGAAGCTTGAAAAAGTATAAAAATGGACATGGAGGGGAGACATTTAAAATATCCATTCAAGGAAACTCGAGTGCTTGTCTTTAAAATATTTATTCAAGGGTCTTCGACTACATGTTTTGGGAATTGTAAATTGTAACTACCACTCATTGGGAATTAATTACCGTTCAAGAAAGTAAAGTACCTCTCGGGAAATGCTGGCTTGTGGTTTAACAATTTTTGCAGATCTAGTGAAGGCTCGTTGCGCCTTTTAATATCGCAAGTTAAATGAGTATTTTTGCTACAAAGCTGCAATGTCTTATGACATTGATCAATGAGTTTGTTAAGACACTTGAAAACACTGCCATTCTCTTGGTATCCCTGACGGGGGTTGATGCTGGGAGGCTGTCAAATTTCCGGGTGATTTGGACTTGTAAACAACTTAGAACCTTAAATTTTCATATGTATATACATGTTTTATTTTTTAAAAAAAATGAATGGCTAGAGGCTATTATACGAGCCTCCGCCACCTCTAACGTGCCTTACAATTTGAGCACCACTTCCTTAAGACCAACTATGCCTTATTTGAATTTTAAAATATTTTGAATACACTTAGCCTTTAAAATTTATGCGCTCTAGGGTTCAAAAGTATCTACGATATGATCTTTTAAAATTTATGTTTCAGCATTTTAAAAATAATTTAAATTATTGGCTTTTTAAATTTTGGATCTTTAGGCTTTATATATATATATATATAAATGCAAATACTCCCTACGGCTCGCTTGATTCAATTCTCGTGTCTCTTCTTATTCGACGCTCGGTTAGGGCTCGATTGAGGGAGATGACTAGGGCTCGACTGAATCCATGAACGAAGCCAAACAGGAACAAGAAGCTTAGCACGAGAGTCGTCCGCGAACGACGCCTGTTCCCTACAGTTCGCGTCACCTGTTTGCAGTTTACTGTCTTCTGCGCAGCGTCCTGACCTCTTCGGCCCTCTGCCCGATTGGCTTCTCGATGGAGCTTCCTTTTTCTTCGGGTGAACCGGGCAAAATCTCCTTTGCCCACGTTGTGAGTAATCCTCAGGGGGAGACGGTGGTTGCGTTTCCCTTAAGTTATAAGAAGAATCGTGATGGTACAGGTGGCTGCCCCTTTATTAAGAATACAAACAGAAAAATTGGGAAGACAATACTCTTTTCCTAAGAGTCCGAAATTTCAACCCTGACTGACAAATTCAAGTTTGCTCTCATTAGTAAATTTCAGTGGGGACACCCACCTATGGAGGTTATCAGGAAAAGTTTTGATGACCTAAAATTAGCAGGAAAGTGGAAAGTGGGGTTCATGGATGAGAGACATGTTTTGATTCAGTTAACCGTGCCTGAAGACTTCACTTGAATTTTTTTCAAAAAATATCTTAACATTGCTGGTAAACCTATGAAGCTACTTAAGTGGTCTCCTGATTTCGACCCAAACCATGAAACTCCCACTATACCGATATGACTTAGTTTACCTAGTCTCAAGTTGCATTTATTTCACCATTAGATTCTCAAATCTATTGGGGTCATCCTCGGGAATCCTTTGAAACTAGATCTGCCTACTTTCAACCTAACCAGATCGTTGGTGGTCATAATACTTGTGCAAAGGGATATTACTTTACCTGATATTACTGAAGTCTGGCTGGGCATAACCTATAATGGTTATTGACAACAAATCGTCATGGAGCACATACCCTCATATTGTACCCACTGTAAGATGTTTGGTCATGTCTTTGACAAATGCCAGAAATTTTATCCAAATTTGAAATCTAAGGTTCAAGTGAATAAGACTGGGTCTAACCCCACTATTCTGGACATTTTAGTTCCACCAGGGGAGGATACTACCAGACATGAGGTGTCTATTGTCTTTGAGAAACCCCCCATGACATTGCTGTTACTGTTACTGCGAGTGATGTGATGCTGATACCTTCAAACCCCATAAAAAAATAATACTAATGGACTATTACCTACTTATTGTAGTGTTCAGACTGATGAAAAGGAGAGTTTCATAGCTCCACTTCTTCAGGAAGTTTTCGGTGTAGGGGCAACTCATACTTCACATATACTAGAATCTATTGCGGGTAATACAGTTGATAACCATTCTGCTTCTGTTCTACCACCGCAGCAGACTAATTCTTCGGAAGAGGAATGACAGGTCTATTCTAGGCGGAAGAAGAAGAATGGAGACCGACTTCAGCTCGAGAACATATTGGATAATACATTGGTTACTACTGGTAATGACGATCATCTTACCAGCTTATTAGCTTACTCCTACCCTAGAACTAGAGGCAGAGGCAAAACCAAATTGGTTTGCTCTCTAGCCATCTGATATTGTGTATTTCGGTACTCTTAGGTTTTTTATTTTAGTATCTAATATATTTTTCTATTTTTTTCTAGTTTTGCAACCATTTGTAGTTTTTTTGTGGGCTGGGCTCTCCTACAAGGCTGCCTTACGGTGGTTCTCATTATTTTCACTTTATTTGGGCTTATTTTGTTAAGCTTATGGTGTATTTTTTGGTAGAGTGCATGATTATGGTTTTCTGAGGTCTCCATTTTCTTTGCACAGTTGGGAAGAATGTATCATGATTGATGCTTGGAAGGATTTTGGTGCTGAGGTGGTTTCTTTGCATGTTTATTGTGACTTCAATTTCTTTTGGAGTTTATTTTGCATGGGTTTTAGGCTTGGCAGTGGTCATTTTCCTTGGTATGAGCAATGCTTGATTCGTAGCTTGGGTATTCTGGAGTTTATTTGGGATTGGCATTTATGGTTGGATGCAGGATATCATTGCTACACAGATTTTACTTTTTCTACTTCTTCTTTGTCTTCTTTTGGTCTATTTTTATGCGGGCTCGCTGGTAGAATGCTTTGGCTTGGCTTATATTTCGGGGTCAACTTATTATTTGCACTGGGTTTTGGATCACTCTACTGGTCACTATTTTGTCTTTGGGTGGGAGGTCTCTCATCATTACGGTTATTGGGGCTCTACACTTCTTTGGTGACTGGATGATTTCTCCTTATGACCATATGGTCACGGACAAATAGTCTCACATCGTCTAGGTGTAGGGCCGAAAAATACTATTTAAGTCCTGGGTTGCCCACCTCTTTTAAGAGCTCTTTTGGGAGGTTATAAGTGGTATCAGAGCAGATTACTGTCTATCTGGTGTGTGGACTCTCCATGGTCCAGTGGTACCCTCGGTGGAGCAGATCCGTGATGAGGGCGTCAGGTGATTGGGTGGAGGAGAATATCACGGACAAATAGTCCCACATCGACTAGATGTAGGGCCAAAAAACAGTATTTAAGTCCTGGGCTGCCCACCTCTCTTAAGGGCTCTTTTGGGAGGTGATAATATGCTATTAATGCATAATTATTGTTATCTGCTATATTGTATTTTATTAACTATTTTGGCAGAGAGTTCTCTTACAGATTTCTGGAAATGTGGAACTCATATGCTTGATGCCTGTACTGCCCACTTATGGTTACTCCATGGAAGATGAATTTTGTTTTTTTGGGAGCTGCCAATAGAGATTGGCCTACATTGTCATGCCCAATATTACTTGAATATTGTTGATGCTGACATCGATCGATTTGCATGTTTTGGCAGGAGTCGCTAGATATATCTTGGACTTAGCTCTTTCGGTTTAAACAATTTTTACTTTGTTTTTCGTTGTGGAGTTTGGTATACATGTATATTTTGGGTATACTTTTTTCGTTGGTATACTTTTAAGGTCTACACATGTATTTTAAGCTTTTTGTGTGGTGTTGTAATGCGGACAGTGGAAACTCTAAGTTTTGGTTTTTCTGTTTTGTTACTAGTCGGGGTTTCACTATCCCTCCTCATCTCTGTACCTTTTTTTAACTTTTTTTAACTNATTGAGGGAGATGACTAGGGCTCAACTGAGTCCATGAACAAAGCCAAACGGGAACAAGAAGCTACGCACGAGAATCGTCCGCGGACGACGCCTGTGCCCTACAGTTCGCGTCACCTGTTTGCGGTTTACTGTCTTCTGCGCAGCGCCCCGACCTCTTCAGCCCTCTGCCCGATTGGCTTCTCGATGGAGCTTCCTTCTTTTTCGGGTGAACCAAACAAAATCTCCTTTGCTCATGTTGTGAGTAATCCTCATGGGAAGACGGTGGTTGCGTTTCCCTCAGGTTATAAGAAGAATCGTGATGGTACAGGTGGCTGCTTCTTTATTAAGAATACAAACAGAAAAAGTGGGAAGACAATACTCTTTTTCTCAGAGTCAGAAATTTCAACCCTGTCTGACAAATTCAAGTTTGCTCTCATTGGGAAATTTCAGTGGGGACACCCACCTATGGAGGTTATCAGGAAAGTTTGATGACATGAAATCAGCAGGAAAATTGAAAGTGGGGCTCATGGATGAGAGACATGTTTTGATTCAGTTAACTGTGCCTGAAGACTTCACTCAAATTTTCTCCAAAAAATATCTTAACATTGTTGGTAAACTTATGAAACTACTTAAGTAGTCTCCTGATTTCGACCCAAATCATGAAACTCCCACTGTATCAGTATGGTTTAGTTTACCTGGTCTCAAGTTGCATTTATTTCACCATCAGGTTCTCTACTCTATTGGGGCCACCCTCGGGTATACTTTGCAACTAAATCTGCCTAATTTCAACCTAACTAGACCGTTGGTGGCCGTAATACTTGTGGAAAGAGATATTACTTTACCTAATATTACTGAAGTCTGGCTGGGCACAACCAATAATGTTTATTGGCAACAAATCGTCATGGATCACATACACTCATATTGTATCCACTGTAAGATATTTTGTCATGTCTTTGATAAATGCCACAAATTTTATCCAAATTTAAAATCTAAGGTTCAAGTGAATAAGATTGGGTCTAACCCTATTGCTATGGACATTTTAGTTCCTCCTGGGGAGGATACTACCAAACATGAGGTGTCTATTGTCTTTGAGAAACCCCCCATGACACTGCTGTTACTGTTACTGCGAGTGATGTGATGCTGATACCTTCAAACCCCATAAAAAACAATACTAATGGACTATTACCTACAAATTGTAGTGTTCAGACTGATAATAAGGAGAGTCTCATAGCTCCACTTTTTCAGGAAGTATCCGGTGTAGAGACAACTCATACTTCACATATACTAGAACCTAGTGTGGGTAATACGGTTGATAACTATTCTGCTTCAGTTCTACCACCTCATCAGACTAATTCTTCGGAAGAGGAATGATAGGTCTATTCCAAGCGGAAGAAGAAGAATGGAGGCCGACTTCAGCTCGGGAACATATTGGATGATACATTGGTTACTACTGACAATGACAATCATCTTACCAGCTTATTAGCTTACTTCTACCCTAGAACTAGAGGCTGAGGCAAAACCTAGCCATCTGATACTGTGTATTTCGGTACTCTTAGGCTTTTTATTTTAGTATCTAATATATTTTTCTGTTTTTTCTAGGTTTAGAACCATTTGTAGTTTTTTTGTGGGCTGGGCTCTCCTACAAGGCTGCCTTATGGTGGCTCTCATTATTTGCACTTTATTTGGGCTTATTTTGTTAAGCTTATGGTGTATTTTTTGGTAGAGTCACATGGGCATGATTATGGTTTTTTGAGGTCTCCATTTTCTTTGCACAATTGGGAAGAATGTATCATGATTGATGCTTGGAAGGATTTTGGTGCTGAGGTGGTTTCTTTGCATGTTTATTTTGACTTCAATTTCTTTTGGAGTTTATTTTGCATGGGTTTTAGGCTTGGCAGCGGCCATTTTCCTTGGTATGAGCAATGCTTGATTCGTAGCTTGGGTATTCTGGAGTTTATTTGGGGCTGGCATTTATGGTTGGATGCAGGATATCATTGCTACACAAATTTTAATTTTTCTACTTCTTTGTCTTCTTTTGGTCAGTTTTTATGCGGGCTCGCTGGTAGAATGCTTTGGCTTGGCTTATGTTTCGGGAGCCAACTTATTATTTGCATTGAGCTTTGGATCACTCTGCTGGTCACTATTTTGTCTTTGGGTGAGAGGTCTCTCATCATTACGGTTATTGGGGCTCTACACTTTTTTGGTGACTGGATGATTTCTCCTTATGGTCATATTGTCACGGACAAATAGTCCCACATCGACTAAGTGTAGGGCCGAAAAATAGTATTTTAGTCCTGAGCTCTTAAGGGCTTTTTTGGGAGGTGATAAGTGATATTAGAGCAGATTACTGTCTGTCAGGTGTGTGAACTCTCCATGGTCCAGTGGGACCCTCGGTGGAGCCGATCCGTGACGAGGGCGTTACGTGATTGGGTGGAAGAGAATGTCACGAACAAATAGTACTACATCGACTAGGTGTAGGGCCGAAAAGTAGTATTTAAGTCCTGGGCTGCCCACCTCTCTTAAGGGCTCTTTTGGGAGGTGATATTATGCTATTAATGCATAATTATTGTTACCTGCTATATTGTATTTTATTAACTATTTTGGCAAGGAGTTCTCTTACAAATTTCTGGAAATGTGGAACTCATATGCTTGATGCCTGTACTGCCCACTTATGGCTCATCCATGGAAGATGGATTTTGTTTTTTTGGGAGCTGTCAATAGAGATTGGCCTACATTGTCATGCCCTATATTACTTGAATATTATTGATGCTGAGATCGATCGATTTGCATGTTTTGGCAGGAGTCGCTGGATATATCTTGGACTTAGCTCTTTCGGTTTAAACAATTTTTATTTTGTTTTTCGTTGTGGAGTTTGGTATACATGTATATTTTGCTATACATGTATATTTTGGGTATACTTCTTTCGTTGGCATACTTTTAGGGTCTACACATGTATTTTAAGTTTTTTGCGTGGTGTTGTAATGCGGAGAGTGGAACCCCTAGGTTTTGATTCTTCTGTTTTGTTACTAGTCGGGGTTTCACTATCCCTCCTCATCTCTGTACCTTTTTTTAACTTTTAACGCGTAAGGAGCCACGAGCTGTTCTTTTAATCATATATATATATATATATATATATATATATATATATATATATATATATATATAT
>JXCR01146279.1:97083-142383 GCA_002079205.1 Phalaenopsis hybrid cultivar
TATATATATTATTTATTTATATATAAAAGTTTGGGCTTTCAAGTTTAGGCTAGTAGGGTTCAAAAATAATTCCAGTATGAGAATTTCAAAAATTTTCAATCTCACAATTGAATTTGCAATGTGTCTTTTAGCTAACAAAAGACGATTCTTTTTAAGCCCAATAATGAAGTTATGTAAATGCGAAATTATAATAATTTCTATGAATGTCAAAATTCAAATAATTTCGAGGCATACAAATTTCAATAATATTTTCTAAGTAAAATGCAACTCTTGGAGTTTTGTGAGAATATTTTAAAAATTGTATGAGTAGAAATTTTTTATTTTCAAGTTGTGCATGTTTCAAGACATTTACATAAATAAGCCACCCATGCTTGATTTCAGATTTGTGCATCTACCTATTTGAAACAAACTATCTATCAAATTCATATTTTAGAGATTAACCAATTCATTTAAATCCTACAAGTTTCTCAAAACTATACAAACATATAAAATTCTACCCATAGGTGCTCCACCGAAATAAACTAAATATTTAAAATTGAATGGTTTGAGAATGTTGCGTGGGTCGAAGTAAACTTGTACTCAGTAGTTTTTGTTCTAATATTCGTGCAAAATTATTTTAAGAAAAACTTTGATTTTTCTATAGCTAAAACTCCTATTTTGAAATTGAATTCAAGACAAGTTATGCAAGTTTTCAATTGGGGTTACCTATATAGAGAACAAAGTTGTAGGTCATACCCAACTAGTTTGATCCTCCTCGTAAGGATTGGAGTTAACGAGTCTAATAATTTCAAACTATATGTCCAAATTTTGAAATAAGAATTTATAAGCTCAAATCACCCAGTTTGATCANATAAGTTAAATGCAACTCTTGGAGATTTGTGAGAATATTTTAAAACTTCTATGAGTAGAAATTTTTTATTTTCAAGTTGTGCATGTTTCAGGACATTTACATGAATAAGCCACCCATGCTTGATTTCAGATTTGTGCATCTACCTATTTGAAACAAACTAGCTATCAAATTCATATTTTAGGATTATCCAAGTCATTTAAAGCCTACAATTTTCTCAAAACTATACAAACATATAAAATCCTACCCATAGGTGCTCCATCGAAACAAACTAAATATTTAAAATTGAATGGTTTGAGAATGTTGCGTGGGTCGAAGTAAACTTGTACTCAGTAGTTTTTGTTCTAATATTCGTGCAAAATTCAACATTCAACATCATATAGTATTGCAGGTCTCACCACTATCTTATAAAATTTTCTTTTCAGTCCAAGCGGTACGTTTCTATCACGCAAATAGCCCGAAGCATTCTTCCACTTCAACAAACCAACCTGAATTCTACTATTAACATCCCTATCTATATCACCATCACTTTGAACAACAGTCCTGAGATATCTAAGTTGTTCGCATCTTTTAATAATTTGATCACCTAAAGTTACACTTCTATCACTAGAGTTACTACTACTAAAATTACATTTCATGTATTCAATTTTAGTTCTACTCAAATGAAGGCCTTTAGACTCTAATGTAGACCTCCAGAATTCAAGTTTTCCTGGGCTTTTTTTCTAGTCTTATCCACGAGAAGGATATCATCGACAAAAAGCATACACTAAGGTACATCCTCTTGTAAATGTCCAGTAAGACCATCCATAACTAAAACAAAAAGACATGTGCTTAAAGTCGATCCCTGATGTAATCTAACAGAAATAAGAAAATATTTGTTCAATCCTCCTTCAGTTCGAACACTAGTAACAACTCTAGTATACATGTTTTTATTGACTTAAATAACCAAAATATTCAAGTAAAATTAATCACAAATTCACATCCACCTTCCACAACAGTATGTTAAGTGATAAATTTTTGGTCGATTTCAGCCCACAAAGAGCGAATGTTATATCAAATATATCTTTATATCACAAATAAAGAAATTAGATGCCAATAAGGACGTGACCTAAGTCTTTTGTTTGCGTGGTTATATCGTCAAAAGGCACCACAAAATAGCATTTTTGATTAGTCCTTTAACTAGGTGTTGCCGTCAAATGACACTATTGAATTCCGGTCATGGCCGCAACTCATGTGTTCCCCAACAATTTTCTATCCTTTGAGTTGGGAACCATAGTGGAACAATTGATTGACATAGTCTTTTGTCCGCTATTTTCGACTTAAGTTTGTTCCCTCAGATAAATATCCACCACAAACCTACAAGGATCCCTTGGACGACACAACTCATGATTGTTGATAAAGATCTTTGAGCCAAGTTAGGTCGACTACTTTCTCTGACTAAGTAGATCGGAGATCAATTGCTACTTTAGGGAACCATAAGGAACTGAAGCGGGAACAACTCTATGATTTGCTAAATTGTTTGAACGGAGGGTTTTGGTTGAGTGGAAAAAACAAACAGAAATGAGTGTTCTGTTCGAGTGAAAGAGCCGGACGACAAGCACTATAGTCCCATTTGTGAGGTGATGAAGCAACGAGCTCTAGCAGAAGATTCATACAATGAGTTGGAGATGGAGTTACCTTGAGCTACATGAGGAAGAGTGGGACGATGAGTCCAAGATGAAGTAGTGCCCTCAAGCTTACGTGAGGAGGCGAAGCAGTTGCTCATATGTATGAGAGGAGACTGCTCATGTGTATGAGTGGAGACGTCTTGTGCATATGTTAGCGTTGAAAGACAACATTAGATATTTTTATGCGTCTGTAATCGTTAATGATGATAACGAAGCTTGGTTCGTAGCTTCGCTGAAGGCACAAAGGATACCTCAACACTTTTGACCTCCATCTACTTAACAGCCGGACGACGAGTCAGAGACAAACTAGTGACCCAAAGCTTATGAGAGATGAAGAGGCAGCTTGGTTCGGAGTTTTGTTGGATGTAGTCGTTGCTATAGACACTAAGGTCACTTCGACACATTGTTCCTCAACAATTTTAAAGGAGTTATAGACGGCGCAAATTGAAGAATAGGGCTATGGCCTCGAACTCTTAACGAAATAGGTTTCTTAGATCTCTGATACCATATAGAATTGTGGAAAGAATTTATTTCTCGTTCACCCTAATGTATTATACTTTACTATAATAATAATAATAATAAGAATAATCATCATCATCATCGTCGTCATAGTAGATGATGATGGTGGTGGTGGTTGTGATGATGATGATGAATCCGATCGAAATGTTTGATAAAATGTTTGGTATTTTGGATTATTCTATGTTTTTATTTAAACCAAATTTAGATTTTAAATCACTTTTCTAAAATCCTACAAATAGGAGAGGATTATGGAACCAAGTATAAGCATTGGAGCAAATTGCGCAAAATTTGAATTTCTACTAGTTTCTATTAGATGCAAGCAGCTTGGAAGGAAATCAGAGAGTGAAGGAGAGAGGTTTAAATCAAAGAAAAAGAAAAGAAGAGACGAATAAAAGATCATATTTATGATTGCAACTAACTTGACATAATGGAAGTATGATTGTGCTAGAAATAGAATAAATCAACATGTATGAATATATCCTCTTGAGGTGCTTTTAAATGGGCATCTTTTTTTGTGTATGGCAAATCCTTTTTTATTATTGTTTTTTTGTTTTTCTTTTTTTTTTGGCTTGAAAAATTTGAGGTTTTTTTTTTGTTTGTAGTAAGATTAGGTTTATCGTGTGTTCGTGTCCCTTTATTTATAAATTTATCTGATTTCTTTATAATCGATTCGATCCTCACATTTCCCTTGGATTTAGGCTTATTTTTGCCGATTCATGTAAAACTTGGGATCAAATTGTGATGCTTTATCTTTGTTATTAGTTCTTGTTGTCTTATTCGGTCCTATTAAGCGCTTCTGCACCAAAGGAAAAAAAAAAAAGAAAAAACAATCTTTTTCTGTGAAATCACAGTAGAGCCATTGCACTTAGAAAATGTTTACGGTTCTGATATCCTTGTCAAAGGTAATGCATAGGATAGGTTTTCCATTCCCAATTTTATGCTAAAGGATGCGAAGTGGAAAAAGAAGAATATACGTACAGGAAAAGTGTATTCAACGTGAAATCTTTGCATCTAATTATAGTCTGAGGCTTTTTGACTGTTGCTGCTGCAGGCACAAAATCATTTTGACAAATCATTGTTGAAGATGAACCATTGACTTGCACCACATTACATGATAAGATACTAGTAACATGCTACATGAAAATTATCTCGCATCTCTTGATAACATATTCATCATGAGTTAAGGGGGAGAATGCCTATATATGCTCATCACACCAATAATTGTGCCTAATCTGAAAAAAAAAAAAAATTTCTCACGTAGCATCCTGCAGTACTTTTTTAAATTCTCATGTTTCATGATACAATAGCTTCATCTCGTCCAATAAGCTGATGCAAGATGATCGCCGGGACAATTTTCATAAATTTTTAAAATTAGAAAATGTTGTATCTGTAGGCCATGCTTTAAAATTGTTCAAGTTTTAGAAAAGAGTTTTAATGTAGAAGTGTCTGGAATTTAACTTTTTATTCTAAACAACATAAAAAGCACTTTTCTCCTTTGAATAGGATCTATTGGAGGACCCTGCTATCGTCCGTGCCATAGATGAAGAGACAGAATTCAATGCTTTAGTGGTATGTAGCCTTTATTCTCATCACTGTTGCATTTGTAGTTGTTAAACACGGCACTTTTAACAGAGCTTTCCAAATTATCTTCTATACCTAGGGCTTTTTATGGTGAGAAAATTGAAGATTTTTCTGCTCTGTAGAGAATTTTGGGTATGGGGAGAAGTGGCCATCTTTCACATGTTTTACATCCGGTTCTCCTCTTATAAATTATGTTGTCAGTGTTATTAGTTTGAGTTAATTGTTATGGGTCTTATGGGCTTAATTTCCATTTTCCTCGATTTAAAATTTATATATTGACTAGCCAAAATTCATTTGGAATGAACAACGGTTAGGATATTTAAATTGATATATGTGGGCAAATTTGAAGCTTTTATTCATATTGAACAATCAAATTCTTAAGCTTGATGGATTTGAGAAATTTGTCCTGTTTCAATTGGCCTTGTTGATATAAAGGTGTTGTTTCCTATGAATATGCTTTTTTTTATCCTATTATGAAAGCCTCGACTTTGGGTGTTTAAAAAAAAAACTTACAAGCTATTTGAAACATTATGAGCAATGAATTTCCATGTTCTAAGAGGTTATTTGAAAGCTGAGAGTTTAGGATATTGTAACAACCATGTAGAAAAAAAGAAAAGGAAAAAGAAAGTGCCTTGAATTGGCTAGTGGCTCCCACGTTTTTGTGCTGTTTCATAGTGTAGACAAAGATGAGGGGTCAGTTCACTATTTTAAGAAGGGATCCTCTGCAAGGATTTGAAGTGACAAGACGAAGGAGATGATTCAGTGAATTCTTTTATGGGAAATCGATGAAATGCGTGTGAAAGAGCAGATGCGGTCGATGGAGCGGTCAAGTGAGTGTGAAAAGCACAGACGATGACATAGATTGGGAGTTGTCCTTGCTAGCTTGTCTGATGAAGCAAGAGGATTGGTAAGAATGATGTCGATGATGATGTTGTTTGATAAAGAGACAATCTTTGTCAATCTATAGGAAAGTTGTGACAAAATTTAAATAATAATAATAATGATATTACTAAAATAGATAAAGGGTTGTAATTTGCATCAGTGTCATAAGAATGTTGTGACAATTTTAAATATTCGAAAAATATTTTGGAAGATTTGCATGCATACCACTGAATTCTTATGTATTTGCATATCTAACTCTTAAATTTTTACATATATGTCACCTTACCTATGCATGAAAATGTGTATTTTACTTTTTAANACTTCTTATGAGGATATGAGTTGACGGAACTTACATATTAAAAAAAAAAAGCCTAAACTAATAAAATCAAATGCTCTTTAAATATAAAAGTTTTAAATGTTTAAATCCCTGATGAAGGCAGTATTGATTGTGAATCTCAATCATTGGTGTCAATTTTTAAAATCAACAACAACAACAACAAAGCCTTAATCCCACTACGTGGAGTCGGCTACATGAATCGTTTTTCTCTATTGCGTCCTATTTAGTGCCATATTTTCATTTAGCTCTAATAAATGAAGATCATGTTTTGTACAATAAGTCCAAGTCTTCCTAGGTCTACCTCTGTCTTTCTTTACATAAGTCGAATTTAAAACATCTACTCTCCTAATCTGATCATCCGATGGTCAATGATTAATGTGGTCAAACCATCTAAGACGACTCTCTCTAATTTCGTCTGTCACTGGAGCTACACCAACTCTATCACGGATATATTCATTTCGCATTTTGTCTCTAAGTGTAAAGCCACTCATCCACCTAGTCATTCTCATCTCGGCAACTCCTAACTTAGTATTATGCTTCTCTTTTAAAGGCCAACATTCAACGTCATATAGTATTGCAGGTTTCACCACTATCTTATAAAATTTTCTTTTCAGTCTAAGCACTACGTTTCTATCACGCAAATAGCCCGAAGCATTCTTCCACTTCAACAAACCAACTTGAATTCTACTATTAACATCCCTATCTATATCACCATTACTTGGAACAACAAACCTGAGATATCTAAATTGTTCGCATCTTTTAAAAATTTGATCACCTAAAGTTACACTTCTATCATTAGAGTTACTACTACTAAAATTACATTTCATGTATTCAATTTTAGTTCTACTCAAATGAAGGCCTTTAGACTCCAATGTAGACCTCCATATGTTTTCCTAGGCTTTTTCTCTAGTCTTATCCACGAGAAGGATATCATCGACAAAAAGCATACACCAAGGTACATCATCTTGTAAATGTCCAGTAAGACCATCCATAACTAAAGCAAAAAATATGGGCTTAAAGTCGATCCCTGATGTAATCCAACAGAATTAAAAAAATATTTGTTCAATCCTCCTTCAGTTCGAACACTAGTAACAACTCTAGTATACATGTTTTTATTGACTTAAATAACCAAAATATTCAAGTAAAATTTATCACAAATCACATCCACCTTCCACAACAGTATGTTAAGTGATAAATTTTTTGTCGATTTCAGCTCACAAAGAGTGAATGACATATCAAATATATCTTTATATCACAAATAAAGAAATTAGATGCCAATAAGGACGTGACCTAAGTCTTTTGTTTGCGTGGTTATATCATCAAAAGGCACGACAAAGTAGCATTTTTTATTAGTCCTTTAACCGGGTGTTGCCGTCAAATGACACTATTAAATTCCGGTCATGGCCGTAACTCATGTGTTTCCCAAAAACTTTCTATCCTTTGAGTTGGGAACCATAGTGGAACAATTGATTAACATAAAGTCTTTTGTCCGCTGTTGTCGACTTAAGTTTGTTCCCTCAGATAAATATCCACCACAGACCTACAAGGATCCCTTGGACGACACAACTCATGATTGCTGATAAAGATCTTTGAGTCAAGTTAGGTCGACTATTTTCTCTGACTAAGTAGATCAGAGATCAATTGCTACTTTAGGGAACCATAACGAACTGAAGCGCGAACAACTCTATGATTTGCTAAACTGTTTGAACGGAGCGTTTTGGTTGAGCGGAACAAAACAAATAGAAAGGAGTGTTCTGTTCGAGTGAAAGAGCCGGACGACGAGCACCATAATCCCATTTGTGAGGTGATGAAGCAACGTGCTCTAGCATAAGATTCATACAATGAGTTGGAGATGGAGTTACCTTGAGCTACATGAGGAAGAGTGGGACGATGAGTCCAAGATGAAGTAGTGCCCTCAAGCTTACGTGAGGAGGCGAAGCAGTTGCTCATATGTATGAGAGGAGACTGCTCATGTGTATGAGTGGAGACGTCTTGTGCATATGCTATCGTTGAAAGACAACATTAGATATTTTTATGCATCTGTCGTTGTTAACGATGATAAGGAAGCTTGGTTCGTAGCTTCGCTGAAGACATGGAGGATACCTCAACACTTTTGACCTCTAGCTACTTAACAGCTGGACGACGAGTCAGAGACAAACTAGTGACCTAAAGCTTATGAGAGATGAAGCAATTACTCGTGCGTACGAGAGGAGATAGATCATGTATACATGAGTGTTGAAAGACAACGACGGAGATATCTATGGGTTCGTCGTCATCAACAGTGACGAGGAAGCTTGGTTCGGAGCTTTTGTTGGATGGAGCCATTGCTGTAGACACCAAGGACACTTAGACACATTGTTCCTCAACTATTTTAAAGGAGGTATAGACGACGCAAATTGAAGAATAGGGCTATGGCCTCGAACTCTAACGAAATAGGTTTCTTAGATCTCTGATACCATATAGAATTGTGGAAAGAATTTATTTCTCGTTCACCCTAATGTATTATACTTTACTATAATAATAATAATAATAATAATAATAATCATCATCATCATCATAATAGATGATGATGGTGGTGGTGTTTGTGATGATGATGATGAATCCGATCGAAATGTTTGATAAAAAGTTTGGTATTTTGGATTATTCTATGTTTAAATTTAAACCAAATTTAGATTTTAAATCACTTTTCTAAAATCCTACAAATAGGAGAGAATTATGGAACCAAGTATAAGTATTGGAGCAAATTGCGCAATATTTGAATTTCTACTAGTTTCTATTAGATGCAAGCGGCTTGGAAGGAAATCAGAGAGTGAAGGAGAGAGGTTTAAATCAAAGAAAAAGAAAAGAAGAGACGAATAAAAGATCTTATTTATGATTGCAACTATCTTGACATAATGGAAGTATGATTGTGCTAGAAATAGAATAAATAAACATGTATGAATATATCCTCTTGAGGTGCTTTTAAATGGGCATCTTTTTTGGTGTATGACAAATCCTTTTTTATTATTGTTTTTTTGTTCTCTTTATTTTCTTCAAAAATTTGAGGGTTTTTTTTGTTTGTAGTAAGATTAGGTTTATCGTGTGTTCGTGTCCCTCTATTTATAAATTTATCTGATTTCTTTATAATCGATTTGATCCTCGCATTTCCCTTGGATTTAGGCTTGTTTTTGCCGATTCATGTAAAACTTGGGATCAAATTGTGATGCTTTATCTTTGTTATTAGTTCTTGTTGTTTTATTCGGTCCTATTAAGCGCTTCTGCACCAAAGGAAAAAAAAAAGAAAAACAATCTTTTTCTGTGAAATCACAGTAGAGCCATTGCACTTAGAAGATGTTTACGGTTCTGATATCCTTGTCAAAGGTAATACATAGAATAGGTTTTCCATTCCCAAATTTATGTTAAAGGATGCGAAGTAGAAAAAGAAGAATATACGTACAGGAAAAGTGTATTCAACGTGAAATCTTTGCATCTAATTATAGTCCGAGGCTTTTTGACTGTTGCTGCTGCAGGCACACAATCATTTAGACAAATCGTTGTTGAAGATTAACCATGGACTTGCACCACATTACATGATAAGATACTAGTAACATGCTACATGAAAATTATCTCGCATCTCTTGATAACATATTCATCCTGAGTTAAGGGGGAGAATGCCTATATATGGTCATCACACCAATAATTGTGCCTAATCTGAAAAAAAAAATTTTTTTTCTCACGTAGCATCTCGCAGTACTTTTGTAAATTCTCATGTTTCATGATACAATAGCTTCATCTCGTCCAATATGCTGATGCAAAATGATTGCCGGGACAATTTTCATAATTTTAAAATTAGAAAATGGTGTATCTGTAGGCCATGCTTTAAAATTGTTCAAGTTTTAGAAAAGAGTTTTAATGTAGAAGTGTCTGGAATTTAGCTTTTTATTCTAGACAACATAAAAAGCACTTTTCTCCTTTGAATAGGATCTATTGGAGGACCCTGCTATTGTCCGTGCCATAGATGAAGAGACAGAATTCAATGCTTTAGTGGTATGCAGACTTTATTCTCATTACTGTTGCATTTGTAGTTGTTAAACACGGCACTTTTAACAGAGCTTTCCAAATTATCTTCTATACCTAGGGCTTTTTATGTTGAGAAAATTGAAGATTTTGCTGCTCTATAGAGAATTTTTTGGTAAGGGGAGAAGTGGCCATCTTTCACATGTTTTACATCCGGTTCTCCTCTCATAAATTATGTTATCAGTGTTATTAGTTTGAGTTCATTGTTATGGGTCTTATGGGCTTAATTTCCATTTTCCTCAATTTAAAATTTATATATTGACTAGCCAAAATTCATTTGGAATGAACAACGGTTAGGATATTTAAATTGATATATGTGGGCAAATCTGAAGCTTTTATTCATATTGAACAATCAATTTCTTAAGATTGATGGATTTGAGAAATTTGTCATGTTTCAATTGGCCTTGTTGATATAAAGGTGTAAGGGTTGAGCACAGGTTGTTTCCTATGAATATGTTTTATTTATCCTATTGTGAAAGCCTCGACTTTGGGTGTTTAAAAAAAAACTTACAAGCTATTTGAAACAGTTACTCTATGAGCAATGAATTTCCATGTTCTAAGAGGTTATTTGAAAGCTGAGAGTTTAGGATATTGTAACAACCATGTAGAAAAAAAGAAAAGGAAAAAAAAAAAGTGCCTTGAATTGGCTAGTGGCTCCCACGTTTTTGTGCTGTCTCATAGTGTAGACAAAGATGAGGGGTCAGTTCACTATTTTAAGAAGGGATCCTCTGCAACGATTTGAAGCGACAAGACGAAGGAGATGATTCAGTTAATTCTTTTATGGGAAATCAATGAAACTCGTGTGAAAGAGGAGATGAGGTCGACGGAGGGGTCAAGTGAGTGTGAGAAGCACAGACGATGACATAGATTGGGAGTTGGCCTTGCTAGCTCGTCTGATGAAGCAAGAGGATTGGTAAGAATGATGATGCTGATGATGTTGTTTAATAAAGAGACTATCTTTGTCAATCATATAGGAAAGTTGTGACAAAATTTAAATAATAATAATAATGATATTACTAATAATAGATAAAGGTTTGTAATTTGCATCAGTCATAAGAATGTTGTGACAATTTCGAATATTCGAAAAATATTTTGGAAGATTTACATGCATACCACTCAATTCTTATGTATTTACATATCTAACTCTTAAATTTTTAAATATATGTCACCTTGCCTATGCATGAAAATGTGTATTTTGCTTTTTAAAGCTAAAATAGTGGTATCTTTATTTGGATATGAAAGATTTTGGTGCTATAAATGTAAAGAGTAAAGTTTAGGTGTTAGATATGTAAATACTTAATAATTGGGTGGTATGTATGTTGATGCCCCAAATATCTAATTTTAAAAGTGGATGTTTTAGATTATTAAATAAAATTTTAATTAAGAAATATATATGTTTGGGCATACACTAGACAAATGTTTCAGGTGCCACACCAATTTGAGACCTAATCGTCTAGTGCACCTTGATTTAGCCACTGATTTGGCTAACCAAACTACCCAAGAACCATCCATTCCAACTACAGTTATGGTGGAAGATGCAACTAGGGATGATACAACTACTGCTCCAATTGAACTTGATGGGAACTCTTCTCTAATCAAGCCTACTGAGATTTTTGATCTTTCACTTAGTATCACTGCTACCAATAATTTGGTTGTAGTAGATGATATTCCAATAGATATGGAACCACTTCTTGTAGAAGAAGAGAGTACTCAAGTACTGGAGGTGTGCCAAGATCAAAGTGTGCAACAGGCTGAAACTGCTCAATAATTTACAGATCAACATACCCACCAGAGTGAGTTCTCCATTGATGATCAACTTATTGATCAGACGGGACATGCACTGGAAGATGAATTGAAGATTTATAATGCCAAGAAAAAGAAAAATGGATGTTAGAACTCGGGAATTTACCGAATGACAGTTTGATAGTTTTGAGTGGAAGCCCATATAACGGTTTGTTGCTAGACTCCCTCTTTAGAACCAGGGGGAGATGAAAACCTACCCACCATGATTAACCTTCTCTTCTCAAACGAATGCATTCATATATATTTCTTTACCTGTATTTTTCTTTTTTAAAGATTATTTTTGGGGTTATGTAATATCGTAGGTGATTTTTATTTTGGGTTTTGTTAGAATCACTTGCCCACTTGTATGTATATAAATTTTTTATTAAAGATATTGATTACTATATAAATATATTACTAAGTTTTTTTTTTTTTTTGATAGATAGAGCTTTGGCTCCTTATGCATTTAATTGGAAAAAGAATTACGAAAAAAAGGAAAAGTACCTAACTAAAACCCACATACAACTCACACAAAAACAAAGAAAATCTAAAGGTCCTCTTCCCAAAAAAAATGCAAAATACAACACAACCAAAAAAACATAAAACAAAAAACACAATTAAATAATATCATTTAAGGCTAATCTCAAAATTTCAGCAGGAATAAACTTGGAAACCATAACACCGGAAGTTTTAGTCTAGGCTTACCCGCCGAATGAGCAACCATATTCTTCTCTCGTTTGATATGAGACCAACAGATAACCAAGCTTTTAGACAATTCAATAATCTTTTTCATTTGAAGGTTAACACTCTAATGATGATCCTCTTTCAATCTGTAATACCTCCATAATATTAAAGAATCAGTTTCAAAAATAATATATTTTCATCCACATTTAAGAGCCACCTGAAGACCAAACGCTATAGCATCAGCCTTAGCAATCAAAGGGAAGACAGGAAAAGCACCAGCCGAGAACCAGCATATAAAAGAACCCAGGAAGTCTCTGCAAACTCCACAGACTCTAGCACAAGTACTTTTCCAACATCCGTCTTTATTTATTTTGATGAAGGGTGTACAAGGTTTACTCCAAGACACCAAAGAAAATACTTTTAAGTTTGACATTAACAGGTAAAGCTAATTTCTGCATCATAACCATCATTTTACCATTCTTCTTCATAGTAGAAGACAACAAATGAAGCCCTTTTAACAGATAGGAAAAAATCATACTAACGGTATGATGTACATTAGGAGACACATTATTAAATTTAGCATCATTCTTAGCAATCCAAATGAACCAAATAGTAATAGTAGATACAACAGTGAAGAAAGCATGACCATTAGCTCTCCATTTAGTAAAATTCTCAGAAATATTAGTAACCTGCAACAAAGTATTCGACAAATGCAATTTCATAATAACCTTTCTCCAGATTTCATTAGCAAAATTGCAATTAACAAAAATATGATCACTGGTTTCCTCATTGTTCCTGCAAAGCATATAGCATGAAAGAGCCACAGTCCTTTAAATTTAAGTAAATCATTAATAGGAATGATACTATGAAAAATTCTCCAAATAAAAAAAGAAATTGAAGGCTTGACTCAAGGGTTCCAGTTCCATCTAAGATCCAACCCTTGAAAGGATTTAGCAAAGCATTTAGAAACATAATCCCGAATATTGTTTTTAATCATGGGCACATCAATCTTGTTACTGCTAATAGGAATTGATGCAATGAATTTAGCATCAGTAGAGTGAACCTTCTGCTTAAGCTCTCTGAAACACCATCTATTATCAAACCAGAAATCATTTACTTTGATATCAATCTTGGCAGGGCCACCATACCAGTCAACTAATGCACCCTTACCGGTCCAGTCATCATACCAAAAGGAGCAGCCCCCTTTGCCAATGTCCCAACAAATTAACTCTTCAGCGTTTCTAGCCACTTTTAACATCTCTTTCCAAATAAAAGAATCATTCTTTTTAATAGTAATAGCTAGAGGATGTTTATTAGAACAATATTTGGTGTGCATAAAAGAAGCCCAAATGGAATTATTCATGCTGAATCTATACCATAATTTCATGTAATTAATCTTAATAGAATCAGATAAGCTCCTAAAGCCCAGACAACCTTTGTCAATGGGTTTACAAAGCTTATTCCAACTTCTCCAATGAACCTTAGAATTACCTTTGTCTTCCCAAAGGAATCTATTAAAAAGATTTTTCAACATAAGTATGTTCATCACTTGTAATGAATAAAGAGGGAGAGAAAGAATCACTCTTAAGAAGAGTAATATGCCCCCCAAAAGAAAATTTTATTCTCACAAGACAAAATCCTATTCCTGATTTTGTCAAACAAATTCAAACAAAGAGCATTACGATTTCAGCACTTATCCAGCGTGAAGCCGAAATAAGTGAAAGGTAACAGAGCCTTATTACAACCAGTAAATTCCATAATCCAATCTTTCTTAGCAACCGTAACTTTATTAGAACAGTAGAAAAAACACTTAGAAGTATTCAAATTCAAACCAGAAATTGTTTGAAATTTAATTTTCTCATCCTAAACTCTCTTTATGGAAACTTTATTAGCATTGGTAAAAATGATCAGATCATCAGCAAAGCATAAATGCGAAATACTCAAATGACCTTTTTGCTTATAATTCACAGAAGGATAAGAAAGAAATAAGCTATTCAATCTTTTGGATAAGTAGTCAAAAGCAATAATAAAAAGTCAAGGGAATAGAGGATCACCTTGTTTTATTCATTTATAAGCTTTGAAGAAACCATACTTATTGCCATTGATAAGAAGAGAATAATAATTTGCACTGAGTATTCAATAAATGAGCTTGCAAAAAGTATCATTAAACCCAATAGCATGAAGAATGTCTATAATGAANAAGAAATATATATGTTTGGGCATACACTAGACAAATGTTTCAGGTGCCCCACCAATTTGAGACCTAACCGTCCAGCGCACCTTGATTTAGCCACTGATTTGGCTAACCAAACTACCCAAGAACCACCGATTCCAACTACAGTTATGGTGGAAGATGCAACTAGGGATGATACAACTGCTGCTCCAATTGAACTTGATGGCAACTCTTCTCTAATCAAGCCTACTGAGATTTTTGGTCTTTCACTTAGTATCACTGCTACCAATAATTTGATTGTAGTAGATGATATTCCAATAGATATGAAACTACTTCTTGTAGAAGAAGAGGGTACTCAAATATTGGAGGCGTACCAAGATCAAAGTGTGCAACAGGCTTAAACTGCTCAGCAATTTACAGATCAACATACTCACCAGGGTGAGTTCTCCATTGATGATCAACTTATTGATCAGACGGGACATGCATTGGAAGATGAATTGAAGATTTATAATGCCAAGAACAAGAAAAAGGGATGTTAGAACTCAAGAATTTACCGAATGACAGTTTGATAGTTTTGAGTGGAAGCCCATATAACGGTTTGTTGCTGGACTCCCTCTTTAGAACCAGGGGGAGATGAAAACCTACCCACCATGATTAACCTGCTCTTCTCAAACGAATGCATTAATATATATTTCTTTACCTGTATTTTCTTTTTTAAAGATTATTTTTGGGGTTATGTAATCTCGTAAGTGACTTTTTTTTTGGGTTTTGTTAGAATCACTTGCCCACTTGTACGTATATAAATGTTTTATTAAAGATATTGATTACTATATAAATATATTACTAAGTTTTTTTTGTTTTTTTTTTTTGATAGAAAGAGCTTTGGCTCCTTATGCATTTAATTGGAAAAAGAATTACGAAAAAAGGAAAAGTGCCTAACTAAAACCCACATACAACTCACACAAAAACAAAGAAAATCTAAAGGTCCTCTTCCCAAAAAAAAATGTAAAATACAACACACACAACCAAAAAAACATAAAAAAAAAATCAAAAAACAGAATTAAATAATATCATTTAAGGCTAATCTCAAAAGTTCAGCAGGAATAAACTTGGAAACCATAACACCAGGAAGTTTTAGTCCAGGTTTACCCGCCCAATGAGCAACCATATTCTTCTCTTGTTTGATATGAGACCAACATATAACCAAGCTTTTAGACAATTCAATAATCCTTTTAATTTGAAGGTTAACACTCCAATGATGATACTCTTTCAATCTGCAATACCTCCATAATATCAAAGAATCAGTTTCAAAAATAATATATTTCCATCCACATTTAAGAGCCACCTGAAGACCAAACACTATAGCATCAGCCTTAGCAATCAAAGGGGAGACAGGAAAAGCACAAGCCGAGAACAAGCATATAAAAGAACCCAGGAAGTCTCTGCAAACTCCACAAACTCTAGCACAAGTACTTTTCCAACATCCGTCTATATTTATTTTGATGAAGGGTGTACAAGGTTTACTCCAAGACACCAAAGAAAATACTTTAAGTTTGACATTAACAGGTATAGCTAATTTTTGCATCATAACCATCATTTTACCATTCTTGTTCATAGTAGGAGACAACAAATGAAGCCCTTTTAACAGATAGGAAAAAATCAAACTAACGGTATGATGTACATTAGGAGACACTTTATTAAATTTAGCATCATTCTTAGCAATCCAAATGAACCGAATAGTAATAGCAGATACAACAGTGAAGAAAGCTTGACCATTAGCTCTCCATTTAGTAAAATTCTCAGAAATATTAGTAACCTGCAACAAAGTATTCGACAAATGCAATTTCATAATAACCTTTCTCCAGATTTCATCAGCAAAATTGCAATCCACAAAAAGATGATCACTTGTTTCATCATTGTTCCTGCAAAGCATATAGCAAGAAAGAAGTCGCAGTCCTTTAAATGTAAGTAAATCATCAATAGGAATGATACTATGAAAAATTCTCCAAATAAAGAAAGAAATTGAAGGCTTGACTCAAGGGTTCCAGTTCCATCTAAGATCCAACCCTTGAAAGGATTTAGCAAAGCATTTAGAAACATAATCCCCAATATTGCCTTTAATCATGGGCACATCAATCTTGTTACTGCTAATAGGAATTGATGCAATGAATTTAGCATCAGTAGAGTGAACCTTCTGCTGAAGCTCTCTGAAACGCCATCTATTATCAAACCAGAAATCATTTACTTTGATATCAATCTTGGCAGGACCACCATACCAGTCAACTAATGCACCCTTACCGGTCCAGTCATCATACCAAAAGGAGCAGCCCCCTTTGCCAATGTCCCAACAAATTAAATCTTCAGCGTTTTTAGCCACTTTTAACATCTCTTTCCAAATAAAAGAATCATTCTTTTTAATAGTAATAGCTAGAGGATGTTTATTAGAACAATATTTGGTGTGCATAAAAGATGCCCAAATGGATTTATTCATGCTGAATCTATACCATAATTTCATGTAATTAATCTTAGAAGAATCAGATAAGCTCCTAAAGCCCAAACAACCTTTGTCAATGGGTTTACAAAGCTTATTCCAACTTCTCCAATGAACCTTAGAATTACCTTTGCCTTCCCAAAGGAATTTATTAAAAAAATTTTCCAATTTTTTAATAAACCCCATAAGCATATTCATCACTTGTAATGAATAAAGAGGGAGAGAGAATCACCCTTAAGAAGAGTGATATGCCCACCAACAGAAAGAAATTTATTCTCTCAAGACAAAATCCTATTCCTGATTTTGTCAAAGAAATTCAAACAAAGAGCATTACGATTTCATCACTTATCCAGCGTGAAGTCGAAATAAGTCGAAGGTAACAGAACCTTCTTACAACCAACAAATTCCATAATCCAATCTTTCTTAGCAACCGTAACTTTTTTAGAACAGTAGAAAAAACACTTAAAAGTATTAAAATTCAAACCAGAAATAGTTTGAAATTTAATTTTCTCATCGCCAACTCTCTTTATGGAAACTTTATTAACATTAATAAAAATGATCAGATCATCAGGATAGCATAAATGTGAAATACTCAAATGACCTTTTTGCTTATAATTCACAAAAGGACAAGAAAGAAATAAGCTATTCAATCTTTTGGATAAGTAGTCGAAAGCAATAATAAAAAGGTAAGAGAATAGAGGATCACTCTGTTTTATTCATTTATAAGCTTTGAAGAAACCATACTTATTGCCATTGATAAGAGGAGAATAATAATTGTTACTGAGTATTCAATAAATGAGCTTGCAAAAAGTATCATTAAACCCAATAGCATGAAGAATGTCTATAATGAAATCCCAACTAATATTGTCAAATGCTTTCTTGATGTCCATTTTATAATGTCAAATGCGTAAATATTACTAAGTTATTTGTGCACATAAACTGAAAAATAATATTGATTTTGATTTATCATAATTGTACAAATTTAGGTAGTGCTTCTATAACGAATTCAAATGATATTGATACGATAATATATTGTGTTATATGACAAAATATTTTGAAATTTTTTGAATGGTCATAATTAAATAATAATCTATCAATTATATTTATTATGATTCATTACTTTTGACTAACATTTATGTTATTTTTTTCTTTTATATGAGTATTCATTGATTTATTAATAGGTCATTTTATTTTCAGTTTATATTTTTAAGTTTAAAGTTTGAGCTAGAAAATAAGTGATATAACATGTATATCGAAGAAATGGCTAATATAGAGAGAGACAAGTATTTTTAAATTTTTTTATGTTAAATTAAAATAGTTTACTTTTGTTTTATTCAGATGATTATTAGTTTAAGATAGAAATCAATTTTTTTTGTCTTGCTTTTTGTTCATACCTTGAAAATAATAAGCCCCCAGGTCATGTTATGATAGATACAACAACAGCAGCAAAAAACCTTTATCCCATTAAGTGGGGTCAGCTGCATGAATTTTTTTCACCATTGTGTCTTATTGTGTGTCATATTTTCATTTAATTCTAATAAATTAAGATTATTTTTTATACAACATGCCCAAGTCGTGAGAGATAATATTTAAATAAAATTATGAAAACATAATCATTGGTTGTAAAACTTGATTAATTTATTAAAAAAATAAGATAAGGAAAAAAATTTTGTTGGGATATTTTTATATCCCGATTGAATGAATTTATCACTAACACACATTTTAGAATAATATCAACCAAAACATTGTGAATAATAAGGTGAATAATATCTGCTTAGAAAGGATGTTCTTGTTGCTCACTTCATCAATGATGAGATTGTATCTTCCCGTTCACAGTACGAGCGCAAAATATGTTATGGCGAAGTTTTTGTGGATCTCTTGTATCCTCGGTCTGTAGGACCTGGCGAACCACGAGCATCTCGGTCTTATCTGTTGGAAGATGATACACGTCACCATGTTCTCTACTTCCTCCTCGTCGCTAACTTCCTTCTCATGACTATCCTCCTCCACGATGCCCTGCTCGATTAAAGATCGACTCATCAGACAACTAGAGGCGATGTGCCCAAATCCATTACATATATAACATTTTCTGGTGCGGACTGTAGTAGGTATGTTACTCTTCTCGAGCTTCTTCTTACTCAGTGGCTTTGTCCTTATCCAAACCAGTTTTCTCAACTCCATAAGGTGTGCTACTGCTAGTGTCTCAAACTGCTAGTGGCTGCTAGACTGACGATGGTTGCTTGCTTTGTTTTTGCTCTCTCCACCTTTAGGCTTAGGGTTAAGGTCTGAACATCTGCCAGTGACCAAGAGGACTGCAACAACAACACGTTGCTATAAAATATTACATTTTGCATCAATCAAAATAAAATAAATACAAAAAGCCAAGGTAAAAAAAATCAAGCCAACGACTTGTCAAAAGGAAAAACATCCTCACTCAAAACAGACACAAAAGTGGGAGGAAAGTCAAAATCGACCCCACAAAAAAGGAGTTTACATTTCCTTGTCTAGCGTAGAAGTGGGCGGCCTTTTTGTTGTCATGAGAAGTATGACAAAAAAATGACTTTTTAAAGAAGTGTTAAAAAGGCAAACTCGTCATTTATTATCGGTGCACTCTTCCAAGTGCTTTTTTTCATACATTGTTGAACTGCAACAAACTACTGATAGCGGGCTCAAGCCCCCTAGATATTGAGCTACAAAATGCTCCTCTGGTTAAACTAACTTGCACTTCATCTGTAATTCGTTAGATTGAGTCGTGAACTCCTCTACTGATAGGCCTCTTTGTTGTAAGTGGTGGAGTCTCAGAAACATATGTTGACGACAATGAGGTGGTAGGTATTTCCGCTATATTTGTTTCCTTGTCTTGTTTAACTTGGTAATCTTATCACTGTCTTCTTTTTTCACTAGGAAGCACTCTTTTTCAATTTGATGGCTACTAAGTTTAACCGTTTATCTATTGGATTCATACCTCCATCGAACTCTAGTAGATATACTTTGATGCCAAAATCTGTGTCCTTATTACATAGTCTTCTATCCCTGCCTTCTCTGATACTGAATTTCAAATCATCAGGGTCTGCATTCCTCATCACTGAAGTCATCCCTATTGATGGGATTCAAATCCTCATCCATTTCTCTCCTTCGACTCTCCATGTCATGATTGATGATAACCTCTCACTGGGTTCCATCGTAAATCTCCACAAGCTTCTTTTGAAGCCGATAGATCTCTTGTGTCTCCCCCTCGGTTAGGTTCCGATGTGTATCACTTTGGTGGCATGATGAGGGTTTGGGGATTTGAAGAATTGGTTGAAGAAAATAAAGAAAAATTTTGGTGCTAAGGAGGGGGTAGGGATAAGGCAGATGCTAGGAAACCTTAGGATAAAGCTAAGGTTAGGCTTTCTTAGATACTGAATGATGCTTTAGTTAATCCAAAATATGATAGACAAAAAACATTTTTATTCCGCAAAACAATGGGGTTGCAAGCAAGACTCAAAACAATGTAAAAGAAATGCAACACAACATGAATACCAGATATGACGAGGCGAGGCACCCGGTGGTTAGCGGTGAGAGGGGTTTGTAATAGTGGTGGTGTGCGGAAGGAAGTAAGCTAGTTTGTGGGTTGAGCAGGGAGAGGAATTAGAGGGTGGCTGCAAGAGGGCTATAGAGCAGGGTGGCGATAAGGAGTGGAGGATGCAGGATGGTTTGGCTGTTGGTTGCGGCACAAAGGGAAATATGAGGGGGTTTGCTGTACAGTAGGTCGGCTGCAGTAAGTAGTTATGACAACTAATCGGTAGAAGGGAGAGGGAACGTGAGCAACAACAACAAGGAAAAAAGAGGGTAGGAGAGGGGGCGGTCACAAGCAATAAAATAGAAGGATACAAAAAACCTAAGGACAAGTCACTACTTGAGCATTTCCTCGTTGTCGGGTACAACCCTAGAAAAAAAAAAACGCCAAAGGCTATCCTGACAAAAGTCTCAAAATAAAACTAAACCATAACACAAGAAAATACATATAAATACTAGTAGATAACTAAGTGGGATCCCCTCACTTGGGCGGAAATTGTAGCCTCAAGGCAAGGGTCGGCCGACCCTAGATTCATGCCGACTGACCCGGTTAGTTTGGACCAAACCAGTCGGCCTCTCATTGGGAGAGTCAAGCACCGTGTTACCATGTGGTTTAAAGATGAAGGGAGATTTAACACATATACTTTTGCCCACATTACTGACATGAAATGTTTATAAAGCTCCACAACTTGTGCAATATAGACAATTCTGTGGAGTATTGATGCAACAGTGTCAGGATATGATCCTTCGATCCCATTCTTGACCTGCAAGTTCCGAAGGATCACAGACGAGGCAATCACGATTCCGTTACAGGGCATTCAACCGGATCACCAAAATTTATCTTTTTTCAATATATTTCATTTCTTTTTGATTTCTTTCCTATTTCCTAAAATTTTCTTATTTCTAAGTAGGATTTTTTGAATGAATATTTATGTTATTTTTTGCATTCAGACGCTTCTCATTTCGTTTGTGCTTTAGATATTGTTTTTTCTGATTTTTATGCTAATGGAGTGTTGTATCCTTTTCCTATTGTAAGTGGTGTGTCTGTAGCTTTTGCAAACAAAAGTGGTGAACCTGCTCAACATCCATACCACATTGTTTTGACACAGTTTTTTTTTTGTTTTCAGCTGGGACAACCACTGAGCTATATTTATCTTCATCCAGTTTTGTCAAATTCTCATATTTCATTCCCTAGCTATTCTACGACCACCTCTCTAGCGAATCCACTTACTAAACACCTATAGGAGCTTTGGAACGTTATCATCTGGTATCTAAGCCTGACATATCCTAAATTCCTTTTTATGGATTTACCATTGCTACACCTTAACCAAGATTCCATGCAACATGACCTAACACCTTCACCTCAAATTTTTTTTCCCCTAAATCATTCATACAACAATTTCCAGCCTCAATCCTAAATTTTGAAAAATTCAACATTTCTTCTTCATCACAAATCCACCTAGACATCTATCCACCAAAACCGTAAGCCACTGACAAACCTTGAAATTGTGATAGAGAGAATAAAATAATGTCACCTAGGACAAACCCACAAAGAGGTGCCGGGGAGTTTATTCTGGATGGTATGTAGCAAGAAATATTTCAATTTCAACAGAGGCTTGCAGTTTTCGAGAGGAGACAATGCGATGACGTCACTAGTAACCACATTTAATGGCTTTCTAGATCGAGAGGAGAAAGTGATTCTCTATTAGCAAACAATTTCCAGTGATGAATAACTAATACCCTGAAGGTTTGACATAGATTATTAGTGAAGTAGGCATGATTTTGGAGTGAAAGATTGATTTGTCAAATTTTTATGATCACATGGATCCAAATGAATTCATTGAGTGGATTCAAGCTGTGGAAGGAGTCTTTGTATACAAGGTTATTTTATCAGTCAAAATGGTAAAGTTAGTCACCACTAAGTTAAACAAGAGTGTTTTTTTTTGTGGGAAAATTTGAAGCGCCCATGTTATCGTGAAGGAAAAAGTTAAATCACTAGCTGGTCAAAAGATGAAAAGGGAGATGCAACATAAGCACCTACCAACTCATTACATACATAATATGTTTTTGAGACTTTACTAGTTATTGCAGAAAAAGTCTCAGTGGAGCACAATTCAATTTGAGCAGCTTCTATTTAAGTGCGAGCTAGTGGGGCTCGAGGAGAATACCATTAAAACCGTTCGTTATTAACATGGTTTAATTACAACCCTATGGATGTTATAGGACGTTCAAACCATAGCTTTGAACACGGAGAGATGACACCGCAACATTAGGTCCACACCACGCTCTAAACACAGTTCAACTCTAGGATTAAACCACAAGAGTACACATAGTGTAGCATCCCAACCTACCTTACTACAGGAAAAATCAGTTTAAAGTAGAGACAAGGTGGAGTCCTCTTGCACTTTTAACTATGTCATAATCAGGATTTATTTTATGTCCCATTGTTTTGCGCCCATGCATTTGAATGCCCGAACAGAAGAGCGATATCTTTCACTGTGTAGGGTGCAGTGGAGGAGAGAGAGNATTTTATTGTCTTGCTGTTTGTTCATACCCTGAAAATAATAAACCCCCAGGTCATGTTATGATAGATACAACAACAACAACAACAAAAAACTTTTATCCCATTAAGTGGGGTCAGCTGCATGAATTTTTTTCACCATTGTGTCTTTTCGTGTGTCATATTTTCATTTAATTCTAATAACTTAAGATTATTTTTTATACAACATGCCCAAGTCGTGCGAGATAATGTTTAAATAAAATTATGAAAACATAATCATTGGTTGGAAAACTTGATTAATTTATTAAAAAAAATTAAATTAAGGAAAATAATTTTGTTGGGATATTTTTATATCCCAATTGAATGAATTTATCACTAACACACATTTTAGAATAATATCAACCAAAACATTGTGAATAATAAGGTGAATAATATTTACTTAGAAAGCATGTTCTTGTTGCTCCTATCATCAATGATGAGATTGTGTATCTTTCCGTTCACAGTACGAGCGCAGAATATGTTGTGGCGGAGTTTTTGTGAATCTCTTGTATCCTCGGTCTGTAGGACCCGGCGAACCACGAGCATCTCGTTCTTGTCTGTTGGAACATGATACACGTCACCATGTTCCCTACTTCCTCCTCGTCGCTAACTTCCTTCTCATGACTATCCTCCTCCACGATGCCCTGCTCGGTTAAAGATCAACTCATCAGGCAACTAGAGGCAATGTGTGCCCAAATCCATTACATGTATAACATTTTCTGGTGCGGACTGTAGTAGGTATGTTACTCTTCTCGATCTTCTTCTTACTTGGTGGCTTTGTCCTTATCCAAACCAGTTTTCTCAACTCCATAAGGTGTGCTCCTTCTAGTTTCTCAAACTACTGGTGGCTGCTAGACTGACGATGGTTGCTTGCTTTGTTTTTGCTCTCTCCACCTTTAGGCTAAGGGTTAAGGTCTGAACATTTGCCAACGACCAAGAAGACTGCAACAACAGCACGTTGCTATAAAATATTACATTTTGCATCAATCAAAATAAAATAAATACAAAAAGCCAAGGTAAAAAAAATCGAGCCAACGACTAGTCAAAAGGAAGAACATCCTCACTCAAAACAGACACAAAAGTGGGAGGAAACTCAAAATCAACCCCACAAAAAAGGAGTTTTTCCTTGTGTAGCGTAGAAGTGGGCGGCCTTTATGTTGTCATGAGAAGTATGACAAAAAAATGACTTTTTAAAGAAGTGTTAAAATGGCAAGCTCATCATTTATTATCGGTGCACTCTTCCAAGGGCTTCCTTTCATACTTTGTTGAACTGCAACACACTACTGGTAGCAGGCTCAAGCCCCCCAGATATTGAGCTACAAAATGCTCCTCTGGTTAAACTAACTCATACTTCATCTGTAATTCGTTAGATTGAGTCGTGAACTCCTCTACTGATAGGCCTATTTGTTACAAGTGGTGGAGTCTCAGAAACATATGTTGACGATAATGAGGTGGTAGGTATTTCCATTGTATTTGTTTCCTTGTCTTGTTTCACTTGGTAATCTTATCACTGTCTTCTTTTTTCACTAGGAGGCACTCTTTTTCAACTTGATGGCTACTAGGTTTAACCGTTTTTCTATTGGATTCATACCTGCATCGAACTCTAGTAGATATACTTTGATGCCAAAATCTGTGTCCTTATTACATGGTCTTCTATCCCTGCCTTCTCTGATACTGAATTTCAAATCATCAGGGCCTGTATTCCTCATCACTGAAGTCATCCCTATAGATGGGATTCAAATCCTCATCCATTTCTCTCCTTCGACTCTTCATGTCATGATTGATGATAACCTCTCACTGGGTTCCATTGTAAATCTCCACAAGCTTCTTTTGAAGTCGATAGATCTCTTATGTCTCCCCACGGTTAGGTTCCGACATGTATCTCTTTGGTGGCATGATGAGGGTTTGGGGATTTGAAGAATTGGTTGAAGAAAATAAAGAAAAATTTTGGTGCTGAGGAGAGGAGGGGGTAGGGGTAAGACAAATGCTAGGAAACCTTAGGATAAAGCTAAGGTTAGGCTTGTTTAGATACCGAATGATGCTAGAGTTAATCCAAAATATGATAGACAACAAAGATTTTTATTCCGCAAAACAATGGGGTTGCAAGCAAGACTCAAAACAATATAAAAGAAATGCAACACAACATGAATACCGGATATGACGAGGCGAGGCACTCAGTTGTTAGCGGTGAGAGGGGTTTGTAATAGTGGTGGTGTGCGGAAGGAAGTAAGCTAGTTTGTGGGTTGAGCAGGGAGAGGGATTAGAGGGTGGCTGCGAGAGGGCTATAGAGCAGGGTGGCGGTAAGGAGTGGAGGATGCAGGATGGTTTGGCTGTTGGTTGCGGCACAAGAGGGAAATATGAGGGGGTTTGTTGTACAGTAGGTCGGCTGCAGTAAGTAGTTATGACAACTAATAGGTAGAAGGGAGAGGGAAGGTGTGCGACAGTAGCAAGGAAAAAAGAGGGTAGGAGAGGGGCGGTCACAAGCAATAAAATAGAAGGATACAAACAACCTAAGGACATGTCACAACCGGAGCATCTCCTTGTTGTCGGGTACAACCCTAAAAAAAAAAGGAACGCCAAAGGCTATCCTGACAAAAGTATCAAAATAAAACTAAACCATAACACAAGAAAATACATATAAATACTAGTAGATAACTAAGTGGGATCCCCTCACTTGGGCGGAAATTGTAGCCTCAAGGCAAGGGCCGGCCGACCCTAGATTCATGCCGACTGACCCGGTTTGCTTGGACCAAACCAGTCGGCCTCTCCTTGGGAGAGTCAAGCACCGCGTTACCATGTGGTTTAAAGATGAAGGGAGATTTAACACAAATACTTTTGCCTACATTACTGACATGAAATTTTTATAAAGCTTCACAACCTGTGTAATACAAACAATTTTTTGGAGTATTGATGCAGCAGTGTCAGGATAGGATCCTTCGATCCCATTCTTGACCTGCAAGTTCCGAAGGATCACAGCGAGGCAATCACGATTCCGTTATAGGGCATTCAACCGCATCACCCAAATTTATCTATTTTAAATATATTTCATTTCTTTTTGATTTCTTTTCTATTTCCTAAAATTTTCTTATTTCTAAGTAGGATTTTTTGAATGAATGTTTATGTTATTTTTTGCATTCAGACGCTTCTCATTTAGTTTGTGTTTTAGATATTGTTTTTCTGATTTCTATGCTAATGGAGTGTTGTATCCTTTTCCTATTGTAAGTGGTGTGTCTGTAGCTTTTGCAAGAATAAGTAGTGAACCTGCTCAACATCCATACCACATTGTTTTGACACTATTTTTTTTTTGTTTTCAGTTGGGACAACCACTGAACTATATTTGTCCTCATCCAGTTTTGTCAAACTTTCATATTTAATTCCCTCGCTATTCTATGACCACCTCTCCAGCGAACCCACTTACTAAACACCTGTAGGAGCTTTGGAACGTTATCATCTGGTATCTAAGCTTGACATATCCTAAATTCCTTTTTATGGATTTACCATTGCTACACCTTAACCAAGATTCCATGGAACGTGACCTAACACCTTCACCTCAAAATTTTTTCCCCTAAATCATTCATACAACAATTTCCAGCCTCAATCCTAAATTTTGAAAAATTCAACATTTCTCTTTCACTACAAATCCACCTAGACATCTATCCACCAAAACCGAAAGCGACTGACAAACCTTGAAATTCTGATCGAGAGAATAAAATAATGTCACCTAGGACAAACCCACAAAGAGGTGCCGAGGAGTTTATTTTTGATGGTATGTAGCAAGAAATCTTTCACTTTCAACGGAGGCTTGCAGTTTTCGAGAGGAGACAATGCGATGACGTCACTCGTAACTACATTTAGTGACTTTCTAGATCGAGAGGAGAAAGTGAATCTCTATTAGTAAACAATTTCCAGTGATGAATAACTAATACCCTGAATGTTTGACATAGATTATTAGTGAAGTAGGCATGATTTTGGAGTGAAGATTGATTTGTCAAATTTTTATGGTCACATGGATCCAAATGAATTCATTGAGTGGATTCAAGCTGTGGAAGGAGTCTTTGAATACAAGGTTATTTTATCAGTCAGAATGGTAAATTTAGTCACCATTAAGTTAAACAAGAGTGATTTTTTATGGTGAGAAAATTTGAAGCGCCCATGTTATCGTGAAGGGAAAAGTTAAATCACTAGCTGGTCAAAAGATGAAAAGGGAGATGCGACGTAAGCACCTACCAACTCATTACATACATAATATGTTCTTGAGACTTTACTAGTTATTGCAGAAAAAGTCTCAGTAGAGCACAATCCAATTTGAGCAGCTTCTATTTAAGTGCGAGCTAGTGGGGCTCAAGGAGAATACCATTAAAACCGTTCGTTATTAACATGGTCTAATTACAACCGTGGATGTTATAGGACGTTCAAACCATAGCTTGGAAGGCGGAGAGATGACACCACAACATTAGGTCCGCACCACGCTCTAAACACAGTTCAACTCTAGGATTAAACCACAAGAGTACACATAGTGTAGCATCCCAACCCACCTTACTAGAGAAAAAATCAGTTTAAAGTAGAGACAAGGTGGAGTCCTCTTGCACTTTTAACTATGTCATAAATTTTAAGTCCCATTGTTTTGGGCCCATGCATTTGAATGCCCGAACAGAAGAGCGATATCTTTCACTGTGTAGGGTGCAGTGGAGGAGAGAGAGGGTGCAGACCCAAATAAGGAGAATGGAGTGGAGTACGAGTTATTCACAGGTGAGGGAGAGATTCTTGTAATCGAACTGGTCGCTCTGGACGAGCTCGTGAGAGAGAAACAATGGCCTACCACAACATATTTCATACTTTTGCACCATGAGGGGGAAATTGTGCATCCTTATTAAATATGGATGCAGTTGTGAAAATGTGCCATCGATATAGTTGTTGGACAAATTGACCATCAACGTTAATAAGCATTCTCAGTCATATTCTCTGACCTGGTTGAAGAAGAGTAAGATTGGTGTTGACTTGAGATACCTTGTGGAGTTTTCTATTGGAGACAACTTGTATGATCATGTTTGATGTGATGTTGTAACTATGGATGTGTGTCATGTTATTTTAGGTCGACCGTGACAATATGACAGGTACACTTAGGGTCCGTTTGGGGCAGCTTATAAGTGTGGGCGGCTTTTGAAAACGCCGCCATACCGTTTGGTTCGCGCGTTTCGTCAGATTATCCGAAACTGCGTTTGGGTTTTTACACTAAACGTGGGGCCGCGGGTCGACCTCTGCAGTCGGCCCGCGGACCGCGTTTCAGGATAAGCAGCTTATCCTGAAACACACAAGCTGCCCCAAACGGACCCTTAATGATAGCCGTAAAATACTATTAAGGATGTGAAGCATATTATACTTCTATCATTTATAGAGTCAGTTGTGATAGCTACTCTGACAGAGGCAGAAACTTTAGTAACTCGTGCCACATTCTAAATGCTATGAGAGGCACCGATGAAACTAGTCTTGGTGATATTAGAAGACAGTGCCATGAAAGAGATGATATCTGAGGTTGTATGAACCTTACTAGAAGAGTTTCAGTGACCTCTAACCCTCAGTTTGCCAATTAGGTTGCCAACATTGTGAGTAGTCCCGCATGCTGTCATATTTGATAGAAGATGTAAGTTTTTGAATAGTTTTCGGAAGACTCTATGGAGTATATCAGGTGCTATATTTAAGCTCAGTTCAGCAGCATCCACCGACAAAATGTCAAAAGGGAGGGGTGAACCCCAACGTGAAAATTATTTTAGGAGCTTTTTGGGAAATAATGCCCAACAATGGTATCCAAATCCTTCAACGGAAGAAGAAAATTCTTATAGCTTGGGAGAATGATGTAGAGCGTTAGGATGAGCTCCCACGATCGCGTCTTTGCAACCTGCGGGTTTTGCAAGATCATATATGAGGCAATCACTATTCGACTACAGGCATTCGACCAATTCACCCGAATTTTTCTTTTTTCAGTTCATTCTCTTTCTTTTCTATTTATCTTTTATTACTTTTATTTCTTATTTTTCTTATTTTTTAGGTAGGCTTTTATTTGAGGGAATATTTATATGCTATTTTTTTTGTTTTGGACACATTTAATTTGGTTTATGTTTTCTAGAGATTATATATCTGCTTTCTACACTAATAAAGTGCTATATCCTTTTCCTTCTATAACTAGCGTGTTTATTGCTTGTGCAGGAACATGTGTTGAACATCTTCGACATTCGTACCTCATCATTTCTACACTGTCTTTGTTGTTTTCTGTCGGGGTTGCCGCAAAGTGATATTTATGCCTGTCCAAACTCCCTCTAACATATTTCATTACCTCGCTATTCCACAACCCTCGCAGAATCTGTTTCCCAAATACCTTTTGAGAGCCTTAGAGCAGTATCAAGTACGCAATTGATTTTGATTAACTCATGAAATGTCAATTGTTGGAACTAGACGAGCACATACCTTTGAGGACTGAGATCATCTATTAGACACGTGATATAGTTGCAGTCATATTGAACATTACAAGATACATACTCTAGCACTGGAGGTGGAGAGATAACACAACAGTATCAAGTTCACACCTCTCTTCAGATATAAGTTCAGCTATCGGATCATGCAACTAGAATATACCCAACAAAGCATCTCAGCCTACCCAACCCAAGAAAAAAGCAGTTTAGGGTGGATAATAAGTGGAAACAACTAGTACTCACATCCTTTCTTGCCAAAAAAGTGTTTCAAGTGATACATTTTTTGGAACATTGTATCAGAATACCCAAACAAGTGGATGTTCACATTCACTGAGCAGGGGGCAGTTAAAGAAATGGATAATGATACAAGATAAGGTGAGGACGCCACGAAGCATCAACTTGTTGTAGATGAGCGAGAGAGGTTAGTGAGTTTATGTATTTTATGAGTTTAATCATTAATTTTTTTTTCTATTTTAAGTGATGTATCCTTTTTCTACTGCAAATGGTGCGTCTGTAGCTTGGTCAAGAGAAAATAACGAACCTCCTTGCCGCCAGTCTCTCGCATTTTTGCGTCCAACTTGCGGATTTTTGCCGGACAAACGTCATACGTCATTTATCTCCCTCCAAATATCATTGAATGTCCATATTATCATCACACTACATTCCACAATCACCTTCCCACTAAATCTACTTCCAAAACATCTTTTAGGAGCTTTGGAAGGGGTATCATACACTTATGCTCTCTTAATAGACTCAAAATAGTCCTAAAATGGCTGACATGATTATCTAATATATCATCAATTATAAACTAATTATGATAAAAAATGTTATATTCATCATTTCGATGAACACTATTAGGGTGTTATATCTAAAAGGTATAACATAAATTGATAGTGCACTTGTGTTGAATGTTGTCTTTTCAATATCACCATCATTCACCTTTTTTGATAATCATATCTTAACAAAATTTTATAAAAAGTTGAAGTTGTTGCATGTAAAAGAAAACAATTCTTTCTTATTTATCAATTGAAAATATATGTTACATATTTGTATACGCTTCAGTCTTTTTAGATGAGGAATATCTCTATTGGATGAACTCTCTTGTAATTTGATTTCTAATTAGATTACTTGATATAGAAAATTTAGTTATTTGATCTCCTTTAATCTAGCTTCCTAATATACAACCATAAAAATTATTACTTCTCATAGCACTCCCCCTCAAGCTAGAGTATAGATATTTATCATGCTCAACTTGTTACAAGTAGACTCTAGATCTATTAAGGGCTTTTGTGAAGATGTTCTCTATGTGTTTCCCAGTCTTTACATAAGTTTTAGAAATCAAATTTTGTTGAATTTTTTCACGAAAAAACAAACAATCTATCTGAATGTGCTTAGTTTGTTCATGAAAGACAGAGTTTGAAATAGTATAAATTGCAGATTGATTATCACACCACAACTTTGCTTGAAAAAGCCATTTTGATCAAGAATAGGGTGACTCACCTCAATTCACTTGAAGCTTATGCTATTGCTCAATACTCAGATTTTTCATTGGATTGTAACACTGCATTTTATTTCTTACTCTTACTTTTGTAATGGATCTTTGCGTAATGTTGGAACTTGCCCATTCTGCATCAGAGAAATATTCAATATTTCCATGACAGTGATTCTGATATAGAATATTTGTCTTAGGAGCTCCTTTGAGATATCATAATGTTTGTTGAAAGCTGAACATTGATGGACTGTCGGGGAGACATGAACTAGCTTATTGTGCTAACTCAATAAGTAATATCAGGGCCAGTCATTATGAGGTAGTTTAATTTCTACTAACTTACTGTATAACTCAAAATCAATAAAGGGCTCTCCATCCTTGGTAAGTCGCTAGTTAGAAGGCATCAAAATATTACATGTTTTGACCCTTATTTCCGTAGTTCTGCTAACAAATCCAAAACATACTTTTGTTGATATGGAAAGACACCCTTGTTGTCCTTGATAGCACAATCCCCAAGAAGTATTTCAACCCAAATCTTTAGTGTTTAACTGATTTGAAGAAATGATTTCAATGATAAGATTCCTTGTATAGTGCTTCTAGTAATAAAAATGTCATCAACATAAATGACTGATAGAATGACCCCAAAAGCTTATTGCTTGTAGAATACAATGTGATCACTTTTACTTTTTTGCATTACAAACTTTTGTATTTCTTGGCTAAAATTTTCAAACCATGCCTGAGGACATTGCTTCAATACGTATAATAATTTCTAAAAGCAACTTACTTTTTTAGACTCCCCCGAGCAAGAAGTCCTATACTAAATGACTTGGAATATGTATGCACTAAAAAGTTGCTCCATGTATACCTCTTCCAAAAAATCACCATGTAGAAAGACATCCTTCACATTAAGTCGGTGCAAAGGCCAATTATTCATTTCAGCCGGACAAAAAGAGGTGAACCAAAGTCATCTTAACTACCAAAGAGGACGTGCCTAAAATCCCATATGTTTGAGCATAGCCCTTAGCTACCAACCGAGCTTTGAGATGAGCGACAGATCCATCAGAATGAAACTTAAATACAAAGACCCATTTACTTTCAACAACTTTCTTGCCATACCGTTCAACTAGTTCCCAAGTTTTGTTTTTTTGTTAAGTCATTCATTTTATCAAGTATCGTTGCCCGCCATTCATAATGGCATAGGCTTTGTCAAATAGTTATTGGGGTCTCAACCAATTCGATAACCAATAAAAAAGCAAAAAGTAGAAGATGACTAATTATAATAACACGAAAAAATGTGATACATGCATTGATGTTTATGTATTTGAAGAGCCATAGGTAATTCATGGTCACTATGAGCAGGATTTGTTGAAGAAGATGACACCAATATCGGACTAGGATCAGAGGGACAAGATCTTCTAGAGTAAACATTAGTGATAGATGTTCTAGGCTTAGGCACAGGTGGAGGAGGTGGCGTTATAGCAGGATCTGAGTTGATGATGTGACACATTAACAACTCATCAGAATCTTTTGAGGATTTTTTGCAACGATGAGTTACCAGAGAAGAGGTTTTTTTTTCATGAAATGTGATATCAATAAAAACCATGTACTTATTTAAGAGGGGAAAATATCAATAAATTTTTTGCAAATGAGAGTATCTTAGAAAGATACTCCTTAGTGACTTAGGTTCTATTTGAGAAACCTGTGGATGAGTATCAAAAACAAAACGAGTACACTTAAATTTACATTGTTCAATGAGAAATAGAGTTAGTTGAAAATAAAACTTGGTAAGGTATCTGGTTCCGTGGAACAATAGAAAACATCCCATTAATCAAAAAGTTTGCAGTAAAAACTGCATCAACTCAAAACTGTTTGGGCACATTAATTTGAAATAAAAAGGCTCTAGCTGTCTCAAGAAGATATCTGTTTTTTCTTTCAACTACATTTTGGGATGCAGTGTCAACTTAAAGTGACTGGTGAAGCATACCGTTTATGTCATATGTCTGAAAAGGTACCAAAACATATTCTTTGACATTGTCACTTCTCAGAATCTTAACTGAAACATAAAATTGAGTTTTAATTTCAACACAAAAAGATTGAAAATCTCACAATAACTTGGTATAAGATTTCATAAAATAAAACCAAGTCATATGAGAGAAATCATCTGCAAAGGTTATAATATGTTGAAATCCATTAGATAAAATATAACAAAGTCCTCAAACATTAAAATGGACTAACTCAAAACTATGTCACTCTTTTATTAACTTTTGTAAAATAAGACATCCTGGTGTTTAGCAAATTGACGCGACTTAAAATCCAAAGATGACAATTGTTGAAACTAAGTGTATAATATCTTTTGTGTTGGTTATTGATGGATGCTCTAATTGATAATGGATCTCAAAAAAAGATAAGATGCTGAAACAGGCATTGGGTCGATACAGTGCCTTAACCAAAATGTATAACTCCCCAGACTCTTGTTCATTGCCAATAATCTTCTTCGTTATAAAATCCTGAAAAAAATAATGATGAAAAAGGAATAAGATACAACAAATAAGAAGAAGCACCAATAAGCTCCCTCATAGTGGAAGAAAATGGCGGCGCTTGGTTCTAGAGTTGTTCGTAAGCCTTTCACTATTCATCTGCTTTTCTAGTTGGTTTTATTGTTCATTCGCTTGCTTTTACTGTTCTTTTGGGAAATGGGGTCTCCTACTGCCCGACCTTTCTATTTGGATATCTTGGAAGGTAACTCGATGGCTAGCACTACTGATGTTTTGAACCTTATTTTCCCTCCACATTTCCATCAACAGTTTGAAGCTGGCTCTACCGTGGGATTGATGAAGAAACCTTCGAGGAAGAATGGTAAGCCTGCCTTATTCTTATCTGAGGAGGAAACTAGCATGCTGGCTGTGCCTTTCAAGTTCATCTTGGTTGGGAAATTTACTTGTTCACATTCCAAGATGGAGGTAATTAGAAAATATTTTGCTGCTATGACACTTCAAGGCAAATGGAATGTGGGGCTTCTTGATGTGTGACATTTAATGATTAAACTTGAAAAAGAGGTGGATTATGCACTGATTTTTGTAAGTGAAGTGCTGTATGTGGAGAATTTGACATTGAAAGTATTAAATGGACCCCTGACTTTAACCCTTTGGAGAAACCCCCCTTTGTTCCTATATGGTTCAAGTACTCGGGTTGAAATTAGACTTATTAAACAAACCGGTTTTGTATTTTTTGGCATCCAATTTTGGGAAACCTATGATGATAGATTATGCTACATTTAACTTTTCCAGACCTTTTGTGGCAGGTGATGGTTGAAAGGGATATTATCTTGCCTTGTGCTGACTCTATTTGGATTGGCAGCCCAACCAATGGTTACTGGCAAAGTGTGGAAGCTGAATATCTGTCTCCATATTGTACTAAATGTAGAATATTTGGCCATGTTTTAAACAATTGCTTCATCATGCATTCTGAATTGANTTTATGATGATAGATTATGCTACATTTAATTTTTCCAGACCTTTTGTGGCAAGTTATGGTTGAAAGGGATATTATCTTGCCTTGTGCTGACTCTATTTGGACTGGCAGCCCAACTAATGGTTACTGGCAAAGTGTGGAAGCTGAATATCGGCCTCCATATTGTACTAAATGTAGAATATTTGGCCATGTTTTAAACAATTGCTTCATCATGCATTCTGAATTGAGAAAAGATAAGAATGGAGGGACAGAGACTGTCAAAATGGGGAAAGATATAGTTACTGGGGAGAATATGGGGACTTCAGAATGTATGCTCTCAGATGGAAGGAACAATAAAGGGATTCTGGATAATATTATTCAATCTGTAGATGACTGCCAGGGGGAAGCAAAAAATCTGATTCCTGAAGTGGTAACTATTGAAAATGTGGAGGGCCATCTCCAAACCAGAGCTCAGGGGACTGAAGACAAGGTCACGAAGTTGGAAGAGGAGTATTATAGAGATTAGTGTGATTTTAAGTCCCTGCTGGAAGCTCAGGAGGAGTTGGATAAAGCCATTAAGATGGAGGAGAGTTTTTATAGTGAAAAAAAAGCTGGGCTCAATTTTATTGATGGAGATAGAAATACAGCTTAGTACCATGCTTTAATTAAAAGAAGAAGACAGTTGAATACTATTGTGAAGATCAAAAAAGAAGATGGGCAATGGATTTATGACAGTGACACTATTCAGCTGGATGGGATTAGATATTTTCAGGAGCTTCTTATTTAGAATAATTGTATTCAACCTGAAGTTGATGCAACCTTGTTTAGAAATATTTCTGGTTTTGTAAATCAGCTAAATTTTTGCTTTGTACCTGAAGCGGAGGAGATTAAAGGGGCCTTGGATAAGGTTGATTATAAAAAAGCTGGACCTGATGGTTACTCCTCAGCATTTTATAAATTCTGCTGGGCTGTAGTCAGGATATTATTGATGTGATTCAAGATTTATTCAGGAGAAAGGATCTTCCCAATTACTTTAAAACTGCTGCCATTGTACTAATTCCTTAGGAGAAGGCAATCAACCAGCTATTTGGTTGGCTTCTCTTGGGTGCTTTTCTAAGAGAACTTGTGTGTCAAAGGTTATTCCCTCTTATATTTGCTTTCTGTTGCATGGTGATTCCTTGCCCATGCCTTTTGTTAGATGTTGCAACTCTTTTTGATTATCTAATATATAATGCCTTCCTCAATAAAGAAAAAGGATACAACAATTAAGAGCACATGTAATTTTGCTAACATAGAGAAGATTAAAAAAAAATTGAGGTAATTTATGGGCAAAAGTTAAAGACATTTTAGGTGTAACATTAATGGTGCCAGAATTAAGAACATTAGAGTTTTTAATTGCCTGTCATGTGATCTGTTACACCATAATCAATGACTCATTGTGTGGAAGAAGAATCATGACAAGTATCATTGTTAACTGACCTGTCAGTGAGAGGGAGATTTCTTGGTTGCTTTATGAAATTGGATGAATTTAAAATATTCTTATGCAAAAATACAAAGTCGGACTCTGAGAAGCTTTGTTACTAGTGACTATGTAAGTTGATTTTGATCTAAAACTCTTGTTAGTTTGAGCTACTTTTGATATGCTCTCCATGTATGACCTGGCTCATGACAGTAGTAAACAACCCTTGAGTTTTGATTTTAAAATTCAATGTTTTACTATAATTGCCCTGAGACTATGGTTTACTAATGTCGGAATTTTCTTTGTTAGCAGGAGCCCTAAGTTGTTGTACAGATGAAGCCTGGGAACTTCGAATAATACACAACATTTTAGTGTGTAGGCTTCTTTCATAGTAGTAACTCCATATTCAGATATGATCTGTGATTTAACACTTTTATACTGAGAGTTGAGGCCATATAGAAAACTCACAATTGTACTTTGTTTTCTTTTAACACGTTGAATCCAAACATTAGTATCGAAGCCCAATAGTGCATTCATTTTTTCAGAAACACATTAAAATGTAAATGATAAGCTTTGAGTGATTGATTCTATTGTTCAACTCGATAGAAGTCCTTGCATACATAAAAAATTTGAGAAATACTTTCTCCCAAAAAGTACAAATGCCAATTCCTCCCTTGCATCTTTAACATAGTCACAATGAATAATTTGACAAGATTGATCAGATTTGATAAAATTCTATATTTGTATCAAGGGCTGGGTATCAACTCTCATCCACTCGGAATAATTCGTATAAGTCTTCGCTTGGAGTTTCACTATTTTATTCTAATTAAAAAAAAAATTGATGTCATTTAACTTTTTGTGAATAATTTTTACCACTAATTAAACTAAGCTTGTCACAACACGTTACGTTATAATTACTTCTGTCTTAACCTTTGAAGGCTTGTATTAATGAGACTTTATAGCAAACATGTGTTAGTATTGATCTCGAGTTGGCTATAGATTCTTATTTTTTTAAATAATTGCTAGCTTGCTTATAGTAGGCTTTCCACTCTTAGATTAGTTTTACATCTGACCTCCTCTTTGCTCTCTACAATCATATATATTTTTTTGTTCAATTTTTTTATATGATTTTGTTCTCCACACCTAACATCATCTCCAACATTAGGCATCCATTTTCCAAAGTCTTCGCACTGGTTGCCAAAGCTAAATTACCACGCGGACCTTTTTCGTGATACCGCTGTTCTTGTCAATTTGATCTCTAACTCCTCTTTTTCTCTGCTATCTTATATGTTTTTGGGCAATTTTTTGTTATATACATTGATCTCCACACAGCATCTTCTCCAGCGTTTAACAAGCATTTCCCAAAATTAGTCCCCACATGTTACACACTGTATGTTGCACACTAAGGTTTTTGGTGTTACTGCTAAACCTATAGCAAATAATGTACCAATCCAAAGTCATATAGGTAGTTTTTTGGACGTATTTATTTCTCTTGGGTTTTTCTAATTCTTTATGCTCAAGAATTCTCCAGGATCTTTGGAATGCCCTTTAGTCAGAATGCTTCCAAATGAATATAATTGGGTGATATTTATAGATTTTTAGAATGACTACCTATCAGCATTTGAACAATGAATGATAGATATTATGCCTACATATGTTTGTTGTCTGAAAGAATAGTGTCATATTTTGGCTAGCTCAATGGGCTTTCCCTTGTGTGTGTGTGACAACTATGGTGATTTGTAGTGATTTAGCAACTGTTGCCATTGAGTGTTTCTTCAATCAATGACCTTGATACACCACTTTGCGACATATAATAATTTTGATGGCTATATTGAAAAGAATTTTTTTGAAAATTTTAATTGCTTAAATTTGGATTTCTAAAAGATTGCAATGTTGCGCTACCATTTTTATATTAAGAAGTTCATTTCATTTAGAGGAATGATCGACTCAGGGAACACAGGTTTGTGGAGGCTTCAACAGCTTTGAGAAATTAAAATGCTTATAGAGGATTTATTTGTAGAGTACAGAGCATCCGCTAGCATGATTAAACAACATCGATACATTTGTCAATGGTCGAAACTGCTAGTTTTTCCACGTGCATAGGCAAGGCTAACCATGAAGACATAAGTGACTGGCATCATGTCAGCTAGAATTGGAGTAACTCTACTTTGTTTCACTCATNTTTTATTTTAAAGAATGAGCTTGTAGTATTTTGAAAAGTTTTAAATTAATGATAAGTTATTTTCTAAACCTCATTAGACAACATTTTGATTAAGCCTAGTTCACTACTAAGCCCTTAAGATTTAATGAGTAGATTTGCAATTTAAGAAAAAAGATTTTTTCAATATTTATATTCTTAATCATTATCAAGAATTATAAATCATCTCAAAATCATTAGTTGGGGCTTAAAATCAGTGAGTTATGATCTTCCAAAATCAAACCCCTTACCTTAGTATCTTTTTATCTAAATATTCTTCTAAATTTCATTAATTTTGAAAAATTACAAATTTGTCCTTTAGAAGTTCAAAGTGAGATTGGTTACTACCATTTATCCCTTCCATATTTAAGTCATCAAAATATACCAATTAAGATTATTTATTGCTCATTTATTTCTTTGGTTAAGCCTAAATATTAATTAAGTATTAAATTCCAAAATTACCCTTTTGCCCCTAAGACCTTAATACCCATAATTCATTAAATTAGACTCAAATGAATTCAAAATTTTATGTTACCTCACTTATGGGTTAATTAAAACATCAGAGGAGAAAATGTGTTTTTTTCTGAATTTCTTTAATTTTTATAATTATTTTTAATGCAAAAATAGGGATTTTCAATGAAAATTTAATAACTCAATCAAAATAAAACTTATGTCCTTAAGAAAATAATTGGAATTTCACCTTAGTTAGAGGACCACTTGGACCAATTTTCATGATTTTTAGAGATTTAATTTAATTATTCAAATTATTTGTTGGTTTTGAGTACTAATTAAATATAAAATAATATTTAAACGAAAAATTAAGTTTTATATTTTTATTAAATCTCTCTAAGTCTAGAAAACCCAAAAAAAAAATTCATTTTTTTTAATTTATATTTTAATTATTGGAATTATTTTAATGAGAAATTAAAGAAAATTCATTTTTAAGCTTTTAAAATTAATATTTTGACTTAGAACATTAGGAAAATTATTTTAATTGGTTCTAGGTGATTATAAATCCAAATGTGATATTTTAGTGTGTTTTTACAATCTTGTGATTTTTATAATTTTTAATTAATTTTAATTATTTAAATACTAAAAAATAGTTTAAAAATGAAGTGTTTATTTTAATTCCAATTTTATTTTTCTTAAGTTCCTTTGGTCATAAGGAGATCCTAAAATTAATTTGGTGTTTTTTTTAATTGTATTTTTATTATTATAAATATTTTAGTGCCACAAATGTGATTTCACTTAATTAATCCATTTGAGCGGTCAAATTAACTTCAATTGACTTGAAATTTTTATGGGAAGCTCTTATAACATTAAGTTACAGCGAAGAATGATTTTAATGTCATTTACATTTATAATTACTCCAAATTAATTTTCTTTTCATTTTTAGGGTTAGTGGCAATTAAAGTTATTTTAAATAAGTTAAACCAAGTTTATATTTTTCCTAGGATCCTCTGACCACAGTGAACCTACCAAAAAAACTTTTGTATTTTTCTAATGAGTATTTTAATTATTATAATTTTTATACTAAAACAGAGGCCATTAACTTGAAAATTGGATATCTCTAGTTAGAGATGCCCCCTGACCTTAAAAAAATCAGGAGAGATGCCTAACGAATAGAGACATCAAAAGCCCTATGGTCCCATGTCATGGTGAAATGTCTATACAAATGGAGAATCAAAATAAGAAAAATACAATTTAATTAATTAAAAATAAAATATGCATCAAATAGACATGAAAATATTTCCACATTGTTCTACTCTCTTCACCGAGCAACAAAGTATTTTTATTTTTATTTTGTGATTTTTATACACAAAGCTATGAATTTTTGAAGTTCTCACTATTTAAATCAATAAGAAAATCCCTATTTATCTACATATCCAACGCGGTGCTACCTCATGCTAGGCATCTCCGAAGCTCCACGCGACGTCTTCTAGTTCGGCGACGCCATCGACCTCAGCGCTGATTTGTCCCGTGGGTTGCTTTCCATTCTTTCATCCGTTGCCATCACATCCATCTGTCTAATAAACGCTCGATCCAACGACGCTCCGTCATCGTCCCCAAAGCTCTAGCCCGAGAATCGTCCAACTTCTAGGCTTAATATCTCTCTCAATACTCAACCAAATTAAGTATGGTTTGTTCCTATAGACCCATCTTGACTAGGAGAACATATCCATACGGTTAATCAACCTTAAATCAATTATTTGCTCATGGAGAATCAAATGAACCTAGGTTTAAGGTTGAGTTCCAATACCTTGGTCCAAGAGGTGAAGCCTCGATTGGATGCTTGTGGAAACTTCGTGGGGGTCCCAAGAGCTCGAAGATGAAGCCTCTGGTCATGGTGAATCACCTAGACCCAAGTTCGATCAAGGCTGATTTTGGGTGTTGGTCAAAGTCTACCCTAGAGTGCTCTAGTGATGGGGCTTCTAAAGGGGATCTTTCTCTCTCATTGTGGGGATGGTGTGGGTGCAATTAATTTGAATTTGGTGGAGTATTTGGAGGTGTCCTGTTTCAGCATAGGGATTGAGCTCCAAAATTGAGCTCGAGCAGTGGATTTAAGTGGCTAGGGATTGTTGGGTTGAACTCAAGAGGTCGTAAGGAAGCTCTAGAAGCAATTTGGCAGTTTCCCAAAGGAATTTTGAAGCTCTCTTCCTTTGGCCATGGAGGGTGGGTTTAAATAGAGGGGGAAGGAGAGGCCACCAGGGGCAATTGGTGGGTGCCCTAGGTTGCTTATGTGGATGCCAACAAAGTGAAAAAATCCAATTGGGATGAGACAGCTTGGATGAGTTTAATTTTGAGTTTTAGCCTAGGTGGAGCACTTTGGGGTGGCGTTTATAGCAACCTAGGTGGCCGGCCGACCAGGCTCAGGTCACCATCTGACTCAAGGAGGTCAGGGCTTGGGTTTGGTGAAGTCAATTGAGGTTGGCTATGTGTAAATGCATTGAATTGAAATAGCATGGGTGAAGGGCCATATTGGGTCAAATTGGGTCAAGGCATGGTTTGGGTTGGGTTCAGCTACCAAGGTTGGTCTTGGGCTGAAGAGGATCAGATGGGTTAGCTAAATTGGTGTGGAGAGGTTTACATCCAAGGGATTTTCGCTAAGCATGGGTTTAAGTGATTCATTAAAAGGGTTAAAAACCTTTTTAAAGAGGCTTAAACGTGACTTGGCCTCTTGCCATTAATAGCTTGATGATGTGGCAAGGCTCTCTTGGCTTGCCTATGGCTTGGGAGTGGCTTCATGGCTCCCATTTGGCTTGGCTAATTTTCATGAGAAGGGATTTTGGATTTATTTGGTATTTTTGGTAAAGTTTGGCTTGATTCTTGATTTTTAATGATTTTATTTTGAATTTAAGACTTTAGGAATGATTTTAATCAAATGGATGTTGAAGAGAAAGAATTGTCATGTGGGCTTTAGATTTGGGCTTTTGAAATTAAATGTGGTGTGCTTGGGCTTTTAAAATGAAAATTGAGTTTGGGCTAATTGAATATTGAGTTTGATGTAGGAGAATGTCATGAAGTATTTGACAAAATTTCAAATGATTTTGAGTTGAATTGATAGACCAAATTGGTGGATTTTGGCATATAGTCAAAATTGGGCCTTTTTGATTTGAATGAAATTGGGCTTGCAATTAGATCAAATTGGGCTTGAATTTTGTTTAGAATAGGATTGAGTATGCTGAATTTTGATTTGAAATTGAAATTGGGCAAGATTATGGTCAATTGGGCTAAGATTGGGGTAATTTGGGGACATTTGGACCTCTAAGGGCAAACCAGGGCTTTTGGTCAAATTGATGATAAAAAAATGAAATTGGGAATATTTAGGATGATTTTGGAATTTCTTGGGAATTTTTGGAATTTTTAGGTCATGAAGGACATTTTGGTAATATTGGCAGATTTTGGGGGTATTTGGGAATTTGATAATTTTTGTCAATTTTTGTCAATTTAGGTATTGGTGAGGGGTTTAAGATGATTTTTGGACAAATTTGGGTATTTTGAGATTTTTTGGCAAATATTGGGGTTGTAGGGGTATTTTGGTAATTTGGTGATTTTGGGCTATAATGGGCCAACAAGTCATGAAGCCATACTAAACCAATTGGAGCTATATGAAGACTCATTTTGGATGCTCAATGTGCTGGTTCTAACCCTCTTAGCCAAAGACTAGGGATACATGATCATCCACATGAGCTTTCCAAAAGGAGTAGGAGACCAAATTAAGGGATCTTAGGTTATGTGAGAGAGTGAAGTGTGTGCAAGTTAGCCCCACCAAAACTAGATAACCCAGGGTTAGTCCTAAGAATTGACCATCCTATGGGGGACTCCCCTTGAGCTCTCCCATATTGACCCCACCTACTAAGTGCTAGAGGTTAGGACCAACATGTGGAACTCCAAGCCGAGTAAAGAAGAGTTTGAAATTTCTAGTGGCGAGGGTTCCTTTTCTAGTCCTCTAGGAATAGTCAACAGGAAAATCTTATGGCTAGATCGTAGGCTACTTACTAAAAAGGAAAAAAACTAGACCTCAACAAAAAATGAGGTCAACATATGCACATTTAAAAAATGTTTGATTTGCTTCTTTGTTAAGTGTTCTTTGCCGCTCTCAAGGGTCAAACTCGCACCTGGTTCTACTCTCTCCATGGGGGCACTATCAACACCTTGAATGAGCTTGTCAAGATCTTCATGGAACAATTCATAATGAAAAATAAGATCATCAAAGGTTCATCCCATCTCTTGGGAATTTGCTAGAATGAGGGAGATCACTCAAAGACTAATTTCACAAATTCTCTGCTAAAGCTCTTCAGATTCTAAAGTTAGATCTAAAAGTTTTGAGAGGATTCTTCCTCAAAGGGCTTCACCCAGTACCTTGTTACTCATCATTAATGCGGGTAATGGTTTGATCTTACGCTCACCTCATGCATCTTGTCAAGGCTCAAATTGTTATAGATGAGAACATCAGTGCACATATAAAAAAAATTTAACCAATTTAGAGGCAAGCATCAGAGCAAACCTAGGGAAACCAATCAAACCTCGTTATGAGTAAAGTCCAAACAATAAGGGAATCATGATCTCTCTCCTCAACCTGTATGTTAGTGGCATGAGACTCAATTGGAGAAGGTTTATACACCACTCAACCTATCATACATTATCGTTCTGATGACCATCAAGGTTGAAGAGATATTTAAGTGGCCTTACCCTCTAAAACTGAACTAAGAGAATCATAAACATAAGTGCCACTTCCACGAAACATGTAAAAAACTCAAGGAAGAAATTGAAAGAAAGATTTGACAGAGATATCTAGGTCAGTTTGCATAAAATAAACTAACTGAAACATGCAATGCTCCCACTGGAGGAAATAAACATAGAAGCAGTATCATAAGAGCCACAAGATTCTTGATTAAATTTAAATAATTTTTGGAGGCCTGTTTTAATTTGATGAAGTTCTATTCATTGCAGCTGAATAACCTGTATAAAAAAATCAAGCTTTGAGTTTGTCACTATTGATGATTCTATTTGGAGAGAGTTCAAGTCCCTCATCATGAACATATTATCATCAGTGCAAACATTGGTGAACGTTGCTTCAATGTGAAGAGGATTCTAATTGATAGTGGAAGCTCTATCAATCTACTGTTCTACACCATCTTTCTTAGTGTAGAATTAATTAGAGAGAAGCTTCAACCCACTTCTAGGCCATTGCATGAGTTTGATAATTGACTGATGAACAATAAATCTCCCTGTTCTAAAACAAAAATCTCATTGAAAAATAATCACTCCATCAATTTCATTATCATCAACTCAGACTTGACATACAACAACATCTTCATGGAGGCCCTTCCATCCCATCTTTGACATTTTCACTTACGTTTCATACCTCAAGCTGAAGTTCCCAACCTCGACTGAGAAAGGTGCAGTGCAAACGAATTAAAAAGAAGCATGATCATGCTATCTCATACAACCTCAACTACACTCATTGATGACCCTTAACATTGAAATTTTTTTCAAGAAAGAGTAGATCTACTTTCCACCCTTAATGACAACATAATATCATAGTAGTTGTGCATATTTCATTATTTTGTTTCTTTCTTTATTTGTTGCAAATATCATTATTTTGTATATTTTGTCACCATTTTTCTTTCTTTCTTAGTTATTTTATTTTCATTGTACTTCAGATTTATTTCCTCAGGACCATCATGCGGGTGCATCAGCGCCAAACCCTGACTTTCTCCAAATCATACATTAGAGGGTTCTATGATTATCATTGACAATGAAAGGATCTGAATGGATGGGGCATGGTCATTAAACATTAGAATGTCAATAAATATGCTCAGTGTCAAAACTAATGTCACCAACAAGAAGGTCTATGGTAAACTTCTACTAGCCTCTTTTGTATGACTTAACATGATTTATTGATACTCTGATGCACACCAACAAGAAGGTAAAACATTATTGGTAGTTTCTTCTACACTTTCCTCCTTATTGATTAGAAATTGTAGAAAACATCGTACACCCACTGTAATATGAAAGAAAAGAAAAGGACAAAGTTCGAGGAGACAAATAGCCAACAAATCAAAGTCACAAATAAATATGCAAGAAGAGTAAAAAAGATTAAAAAAAAATGATTACCTCAGTCCGACTTGGTGGAGTTTTTTTTTCATTTTTTATTTTGATTGTATGTACCATAAATCTTTAAAGATTTATACTTAAATGATTAGATACATCATTTGAAGAATGTAGCATTATCCTAAAATATAACTTATCATAAAAACTCAAGGATCAAGGTAGTTTCACTATTCCATGTTCCATTAGAAAAATATTTTCTGTAAAGCCCTTTGTGAATTAAGAGCTAACATCAATTTCATGAACAATTGTATTGACAAAAGACTTGGATTATGAGAGGTCCAACTCATGAAATCGACCTTGTAATTAGCAGAATAATATTTGACCCAACTCAAGGGTTATAAAGGATATTTTAGTGAAATTTAACAAGTTTGTCTTACTTGTGGATTTTGTTGTCGTTGACATTGAGGAAAATAAAGAGATCATGATTATACTTGACAAACCCATTGTAGCCATAGAAGGAACAATGGTTGTTGTTCATGGGGGGAAAGGGGGGGGGGGGGGGGG
>JXCR01146279.1:155871-172679 GCA_002079205.1 Phalaenopsis hybrid cultivar
TTTCAATTGAATATAATGAATGCTTGCTGACTAAAATTAGGACAAAATGCATAGGTAAAATCACTTATTAGTTTTGCATTAAGGCTATATAAAATAAAAAGCTAAGAAATTACGGAGCTTACCTAGATGAAATGAGTCCACTATATAGATATAAGTTATTGAACTTTGCTTGTTCATTGAGTAAAATAAGACAATTTTACAATGGTGTGGCATGTTAACTTAAATTTCTTTGGAAATGGTGAAGAGTGTTGATGAGATAGCAATGACACTGCGACAATAATGGTCAGGCAATATTGGTGATAGCTATGTAATGAGGTTGACGATTGAGTGATGATAGCCTAGCGACATTTCTGGCAACCAAGCACCAGTGACAATTGAGTGAGACAGTTGTCTGATATTAGTTGCAGTCAATTATTGGGGTCTAATAGTGACTAGGTGATGACGACTAGGCATTGAAGATTGTGTTCAAGTGATGAGGATTAGATGATTACATTGCAACCGGGCGACGGTAATTCCGTGATTGTGACAGTAGAATGTAGAAGGTATAGTGGTGGCCTGACAATGTTGGTTCGACAATAGCAGTGATTGAGTGATGGCGATATGGTTATAGGGGAAACGATAAGGCAATTGTGGTTTGGAGTCGATAACATTTGAATGTTGGATGTCCTACTACAATAGGTAAAGGCTGAGCAACGATAATCAGACAATGGTAGTGGCTAAGTGAGAGAACTTGATGGTCTGATGTCAGTGGGTATATAAAAATTAAGAATACACAAGGTCATTGATGCTCAAATTTAGTGTCAAGAATCCGACAATCATACAATTATACATGTTAATAAAGTAATATATGGATAAAGAGACCACGTATTGATTTAATGAGCGTATTTGTCAAAATATTTTTAACAGGAAAATTCTACTGTACCAAATTGTTGAATCTAGTTTTAAATGATCAGAGTGATAGGGATAAAAATTCTACAAAATCCTAAAAAGAGCAATAAATAAATAAAAAAGTAAAAAAAAAAAAAAAGATAGTAGCAGAATAGGCAGTGAACAACTTAGAGTCTTTCAGAGGTAATATGGCTCATGATCCTGTAACACTGGTATAGTGTTATCTTGATATTTTTCTTATGAGTTCCCATACATGATAATTGATAACCAATGAAAAAAACCTTCTTAGCCTATGTCTATGTCATAAGAAGAGTTATAAATCACATTACAGTTAAGAGTGACTCAACCTTGCAGTGTTTCTCGGGATTCCTAAGTTCCCCTATCTTAGTTACAATTTTATAATAATAATATGTTTGTTCCACTAGGCGATTGTATGTTAACATACTTGTTCATGTAATCAATGATTAGATTTCCTAGATCATAGGTTTTAACTATCAGTTAGTCAAATTAGGAGTAAAGAACAATCGAATAGATAACACATAAACTTGTACAAAAGAAAGGCATAAAAAACATTTTTGGGGAAAACTCATGATAAAAATAATGAGAAAAACCCTATCATTACATCACAAGAGCATGAAAAAAGATTAGGTTTGAAATATGAGATGGAATAACTTGGAAGATTTCATTTAAAATATTGAAGGTATACGTGCAAAAAGTACAAAAACTTAAAACCAAGCTAAATATTCTTGAAATACACCAATTACTTGTCGTACAATGCAAAACTCTCCACAAACTCCCTCACGCAATAGCCCTCAACCCCTCTTACAAACACAACCTCTCAACACTCAAAGCAAAAGTTGACCTTGTAGCTTCTCCCACTAAAGAAAGAAAATCCCTAAGGTATGAAGTAAACAACCTTGATCATGCTAGAAGAAGCCTCCAACTTGTTACCAAGCTTTCCAGAGGATTCCAATGCATTTTCTTATATAGTTCTTGCCAAAATTTTCATGAAAAATCTTGTCAAAATGAACCTTTAGATATCATTAGCATAGCAATGCCCGCGCCCGAACTATGTTACAGGCTGGCGTAGCTACATTTGGTCTTAGCATAATTATGCAAAACACACAAAATTCTGACGTAATTACACCGTAAAATGGTGTAATTACACCAATCGAACAATTTTACGTCCTTAGTGTTTTGGCTCCACAAATCACAAAAAAACACATTCCACAATCATAAATCATGATAATTAGGAAAGAAAACATAACATTTCGAGCGTAAATTCACTTCATATTTATTCTCTTAAACTTACCAATTATTTTCCCACATATAATCTCTTATCTAAATTGAGACTAAGTGGTGCGCATAACTCTCATGTGGGACTTTCTAATTCCTTAACATGATTATATAAGTGAAATAAATGAGATGATAATATCATTTCAGAGTGGGATCATCATCAACCTCTAAAAACCTAGCTCTTCTTTTAATTATCCTCTTCCTGAGCTCAAACAGATCTTAAAACTCTTAGTCTGGCGTGATTGAAATATTTTTATTTCTCAAGAATATTTTAAATCAATTAAAGCTCGATCAAATAACCCAAAGTCACTCAAGTTTTTCTTGAGTAAAATATTTAATGAAGATGGGTTTAGAAATCAACTTTCAATTTTTCATGCTCAGCCTAAAGTTTCTTCTAAAAAAATTACCTAAACAGTTCTTTTTCATCTGATTATTCTTTTGCACAAAAATTTTATCTTCTTTTCTTCTTTTTGGCCCAAAATTACTTTTAACTTTGCTTGAATTACTATATATAATTCAGCATATTTCTTTTAAAGATTTTGAGCAAACTAATATTTAAATTTTTATGCTCAACTTCAAGCTTCTTCTCAAAATTACCCAACGATTTTTTTTTCTTCTAGTTATTCTTTTTGACTTAGTGCCTTGCACAAAATTTTTTTTCATTTTCTTTTCTTCTTTCAGATCAAGATTATCTCTATAGGAAAAAAAGCTAAAATCGATGACAAAATCAAGGTCTAATTTGTATAGAAAAAAATGTTCTATTTTCTGACGGTTTAGCGTCGCTTTTATGATCTAAATTATTTGCGGCGACATAACTACAGAACATATCGTCGCTTATCAACAATAATATTTCTTTTCCGACGGCTTTAATTATTACTGACGAATTATACCNGAATTACCCAACTATTTTTTTTTTCTTCTAGTTATTCTTTTTGACTTAGTGCCTTGCACAAAATTTTTTTCATTTTCTTTTCTTCTTTCAGATCAAGATTATCTCTATAGGAAAAAAAGCTAAAATCGATGACAAAATCAAGGTCTAATTTGTGTAGAAAAAAATGTTCTATTTTCTGACGGTTTAGCGTCGCTTTTATGATCTAAATTATTTGTGACGACATAACTATAGAACATATCGTCGCTTATCAACAATAATATTTCTTTTCCGACGGCTTTAATTATTACTGACGAATTATACCATTGGGTATAAAAAAATATTAACCGACGGCCATATTTTGTCGGTTATTCAAGAACCATCCATTTTACGGGGTGTTAATTGACATGTTTTCTTAGTAGGCAACGAATTTGTCTACGGTAATAATGTAAATTACCAACAAGCTAGCCATGGTTTAAGATCCAGTTTATTGGCAATTCCATAACTACAATGCAGGTCATTACTTAACAATAATAATATTTTTTTCGATGGTTTTAATTATTACCGACATAATATACCTCCAGTTATAAGCAAATATTAACTGATTATCATATTTCGTCAGTCATCTTTGAACCTGTCATCTGACGGGTATTTACCAATATATTTTTCTTAATAAGCAACGGGAATGTTTGTCTGTTATAGTGCTAATAATTGACATCTTTCAAAAAATTTATAAGCCATTGGAAAAAAAATTTTATACAACCAAAATTGAGTCCTTGCACGTCTTGTCGTAATCCCCTCTCCCCCCACTCTTCTCTACCTAAAACCCTCTCCTCTCAAATCTCCTCTCCGCTCCCCAAAACCGTCACATGTCCCTGCAACCCCTCTGTGTTTCATCCAAAAACATCTCCTTCATCATTGAACCATCGTGATATAGTCGCAACAGGAGATAGTTGGGAACACAACGACGGGATCGGTACTTACAGTGACTAGAAACTCTCATTTTTCTCCTCCTTCCGCTCCTCCCTTATTCGAAACGGTCGAGGAAAGTAACCTCTCTTCTTCATTTTATTTTTATTTTTATTTATTTTGAAGCATGCAATTAGNAGGCCCAAAATTACTTTTAATTTCGCTAGAATTACTATATGTAATTGAGCATATTTCTTTTAAAGATTTTGAACAAACTAATATTTAAATTTTTATGCTCAACTTCAAGCTTTTTCTCAGAATTACCCGACAATTTTTTTTCTTCTAGTTATTCTTTTTGACTTAGTGCCTTGCACAAATTTTTTTTCATTTTCTTTTCTTCTTTTAGGTCAAGATTATCACTACAGAAAAAAAAGCTAAAACCGATGACAAAACCAAAGGTCTAATTTGTGTAGAAAAAAAAATGTTCTATTTTCTGACGGTTTAGCGTCGTTTCTATGATCCAGATTATTTGTGACGACATAACTACAATACATGTCATCGCTTATCAACAATAATATTTCTTTTCCGACGGCTTTCATTGTTACTGACTAATTATACCATTGGTTATAAAAAAATGTTAACCGACTGTCATATTTTGTCGGTTATTCAAGAACCATCCATTTTTGCGGGGTGTTAATTGACATGTTTTCTTAGTAGACAACGAATTTGTCTACCGGTAATAATATAAATTACCAACGAGCTAGCGATGGTTTAAGATCCGGTTTATTGGCAATTCCATAACTACAATGCAGGTCATTACTTAGCAATAATAATATTTTTTTTGATGGTTTTAATTATTACCAACACAATATATTGTCAGTTATAAGCAAATATTAACTAATTATTATATTTCATCAGTTATCTTTGAACCTGTCACCTGGCGGGGTATTTACCAATGTATTTTTCTTAATAAGCAACGCGAATGTTTGTCTGTTATAGTGCTAATAATTGACATCTTTCAAGCAATTTATAAGCCATTGGAAAGAATTTTTTATACAACCAAAATTGAGTCCTTGCACGTCTTGTTGTAATCCCCTCTCCCCCAGCTCTTCTCTACCTGAACCCCTCTCCTCTCAAATCGAACTCCTCTCCGCTCCCCAAAACCGTCGCATGTCCCTGCAACCCCTCTGTGTTTCATCCAAAAACATTGCCTTCATCATTGAACCATTGTGATATAGTCACAATAGGAGATAGTTGGGAACACAACGATGGGATTGCTACTTACAGTGACTGGAAACTCTTATTTTTCTCCTCCTTCCGCTCCTCCCTTATTCGAAACGGTCGAGGAGGTAACTTCTATTTTTCATTTTCTTTTTTATTTTTATTTATTTTGAAGCATGCAATTAGAGTTAGAGTTTAGTAACTAGGAGGTTCGACCAAATATTTTCCTATTATGGTTAGATTACATCAGCTATCGGCTATAACCACACATATTTTTCCCTTAGTTATGGATGCTCTTACTAGAAATTTACAGAAGGATGTACCTTGGTGTATGCTTTTCTCTGGTGATATCCTTCTTGTGGATAAGGCTAAAGAAAGATATAAGAAAAACATAAATTATGAAAGTCAACAATGGAGTCTAAAGGCCTTCATTTGAGTAGATCCAGACTGAATACATGCAATGTAATTTTAGTTGTAGTTGCTCTAGTGGCAGAGTTATAGCTACGTGTGATCAAATCAATAAAAGTTGTGAACATTTTAGATATCTTGGGTCTCTTGTTTAAAGTGATAGTATTATAAATGGGGATGTGATTAGTAGCTTTCAAGTTGGTTGGTTGAAGTGGAGGAATGCATTCGGCCAATTGTGTGATAGAAAATATCGCTTCAACTTAAAGGAAACTTTATAAGATTGTGGTGAGATCCTCAATGTTTTATGGTGCAGAATGTCAGCCTTTAGATTAAGGGGGGTTGTTTAGTTGCAAGTAGGATTTAGTTTGAAGAAGATTTAATAAATCTTGCAAATCCAGAATTATCAAATCCTGAGATGGTTAAATCCTGAAAAGTATTTTGTATGTAAGTTGATATTTTTGGTGGTACATAGTGTAGGGCTGTGAAATTAGCTCAAAAAATGATAATCGCTCAGAAATTGATTTTAAGTTTGACTTTTACATGAAACATGGAGTGAAACAAACACGCAGTGCTACGAGCCAAAATTTTAGATCAAATTTATTTTGAGCCTACATCATCTCGACTCAAAGTTAGATCGTTTAACCTATTGGTAATGTTAGTTCTGTTGAAGATCATTAATCCGTCGAACATTGACTCCAATCCATTAAGTCATCTCTCTCTAATAATTTATGTCACTGTAGCTACACCAATCCTCTCACAAATATATTTGTTTCATATTTTGTCTTCTGGCAAAAAACCAATCATAAACCTAAGCATCCTCATCATTACAACTTTTAACTAGATTACTGACACTCCTCTACATAAATTCTAATAATAAAGATTTCATATGATGTAAGAGTTTTCATTTCTTCCTCTAATGGAAAATCCAATTTCCATTTTGGTAATGGAAAATTGATTTCCCATTTAAGGAACAATGAAAACACTCACATCTTATGAAACATTTCATTATTAGAATTTGTTTATTTTGATCCACTTTTTATCCTAGTCAAAATTAAAATCAGTCAATTTTTTAGAAACAATCATTGTTTCATATTAAGAAAAAATATTTTTTGATGGATTATATAGATTTTCTGATGTCTCTTTCTAAAATTTCATGTAGTTGTACTACTCCAACCCTTTTTATGAATACATTTATTTTGTATTTTGTTTCCAACTGTAAAGTCAATCATTGAACTAATCATCTCATCACCGTAGCTCCTTACATGATAAACTTCGGACCTCGAAATATGTTATTAGAAGAAAATATTTCATATGATGTACGGGTATTTACTATATCCTCCAACATGAAGTGTAATTTCCATTTTAAAAATGAAAATTCACGTCAAAATCTAATTTGTTAGTTCTAAAATGAAAATTCACTTTAAAATCTTTTTTTTTTTCTGCAACTTCCATTTTGGCAATGCGGATTAGATTTCGAATTGAATTTCCATTTTGAAACTAACAACTTAGATTTCGAAGTGATTTTTCATTTTGAGAATGGAAATTAAATTTACAAATAAAATGAGATTGAATAAACAAGCATATTGTTGAACTACTATGACCCTCTGGATATACCTCTATTTTAGCTTGAACATGCTCTTTTTTTAATTGAACTTGGACCAATCTCCACTTTCTATGGTATTCAAATTAGTGTAAATTGTACATTTTGTTTCTTTATTCGAACCCACTATGTTGCCTCTTTATTCCAACATACAAGCAATCTAAATTCCTAGTTAGTTTTAATTTCTCTTCCTAACAAACTCAAATTTGATTACTCATCTAAAAAAGATTACTCCAACCCCAATTAATATAACCAACTAGCTAGGTNTTTGAATAAACAAGCATCTCGTTGAACTACTATGACCCTCTGGATATACCTCTATTTCAGCTCGAACAAGCTCTTTTTTTAATTGAAGGAACTTGGACCAATCTCCACTTTCTTTTGTATTCAAATTAGTGTAAATTGTACATTTTGTTTTTTTATTCGAACCCACTAGGTTGCCTCTTTATTCCAACATACAAGCAATCTAAATTCCTAGCTAGGTTTAATCTCTTACTTACAAACTCAAATTTGATTACTCATCTAAAAAAGATTACTCCAACCCCAATTAATATAACCAACTAGCTAGGTCCTTAAAATTTCTTTCATTATAAGAGCTTATATATCATTTGTTATCAACTAAATTTGTCAACATATACACAAAACACTTCTACGTCATTATCAATTCATCAAATGTCCCCTTTGATACATAAAAAGTACTTTAGCTCATGGTCTTCTTCTCGTACTCTAATAAGGTTAGCGATACTAAAGGCTAATGATCCACATTAGGTTAACCTCATATTTCATACCTATTCAGACTCTGATTAGGCTTGTGATCCGAAAGACTAACACTCGTCAACGATTATTGTCCCTTTCTTAATGATACTTTGATCGTTTGCAGTGTACAAAAATAAGAGGTGATGTCTAGATCATCAACACGAGATATAATACAATGCTCTAGCTACTGTAACCATGGATCTTATATTGTTATGTCGAGTCCTCAAGGAATTTAACATTCCCGCTGACAAACCAATTCCAATAAATTGTGATAACATATTAGTCAATGCAATTTCAATAAATCCATTATGTCATGCTAGAATGAAATATATGGAAGTAGGTCACCACTTTGTTCGTTATCACACACCTCCACCAATGAAATTATCATTATTCACATAAATTCCCAAGATTAGGTGGGTGACACCTTTAACAAATGTTTACTCCAAACTCAATTTATGAAGCTCTAGAATAAGCTTAAGATCAACAACAATAATTATTCGCATGAGAGAAGGTAACAACCAAATAGCCACAGTGAGTTGAATGTACTACCTCAGTCCACATGTCTTCACAATTCTCTCATAATTAACTTAAACTATCGGCACCATTGGTGATAATTCTCTAGAACAATCATTTTTTGTACACCAAAAATGTTTTTATATTACTTGTATTGTAAGGAATATAATAGAGCTGAATTCATATGTTTTTACTCTTTCATAGAGTTATATCTATTCTTTACTTTTCTACATTAATTGATACGCCACAAACAAATTTTCATCATCCGACATGAATCTCGAGGCATGACTCGAATCTCGAGATGATATTTTAAGCATGAAACATTCAAATCTTGATAAAAAGTCATCCAGAGCTCCGATTTTAGCAAACTTATAGTCAAACTGACCTGCTTGATGAGACGACCTAATGATATGAAAACTAGCCCAATCCGAGTCAAATCAAGCCCAGATCAAGTCATTGAGCCACACTTAAATGATTTTTGGGCACATTGGAAATATCAAAGGGTTGTCGAATATGCAAATTTATACTTGAATCAAGCGGCTTGATAAGACAAATCCAACGAGCCCAAAATCACTCAACTATGACATCATTAAGACACTCAAATGTCCAATAAATATCGTATGATCAAGGGAAACTCTCCGAATTATCCGATCAAAATGATTCATATTTCTGCATTAATTGCACCCAAAACACTATAAGTAGAGTTTCATCCCTCTCATGAGGGGGGCTGAAGTCTGGGGAGAGAGACTGAAACCTTGAGGAGAAGTTGTAGTTCAGCATCACCGCCGATCGCCGTCAAACACCGCCGACCTCTGTCGTCAACCACCGTCAACCTCTGTCGTCGACCACCGCCAATCGCAGTCGACCATCGCCGACCACCGAAGACCATCACCGATCGTCGTCGACCTCCGCCAACCGTCATCGATCACCACCAATCAGAAGCTGTCAGTCAACGTTGAAATCTGAAAAATATAGTTACAATTTCCCGTCTGGAGATAAGAAATTTCTGTAACCATCAATCAATAGTGGATTTTTGCAACTGAGTCAGACCCCGTGATTTTTCCCTTTACAGGCTTTCCACATAAAAACTTATGGAGTAGTCACTATTTTTTTTTTCTTTTTCATTTGAGTGTGTGCAGAATTCTCGTACAACGCTAAGACGATAANAAAATATGTTCTTAGAAGAAAATATTTCATATGATGTACGAGTATTTACTATATCCTCCAATATGAAGTGTAATTTCTATTTTTAAAATGAAAATTCACTTCAAAATTTAATTTGTTAGTTTTAAAATGAAAGTTCACTTTAAAATCATTTTTTTGTTGCAACTTCCATTTTAGCAATGCGGATTAGATTTTGAAGTGAATTTCCATTTTGAAACTGATAACTTAGATTTCGAAGTGATTTTTCATTTTGAGAATGGAAATTAAATTTACAAATAAAATGGGGTTGAATAAACAAGCATCTCGTTGAACTACTATGACCCTATGGATATACCTCTATTTTAGCTCGAACATGCTCTTTTTTTAATTGAAGGAATTTGGATCAATCTCCACTTTATTTGGTATTCAAATTAGTGTAAATTGTACATTTTGTTTCTTTCTTGAAGCCCACTACGTTGCCTCTTTATTCCAACATACAAGCAATCTAAATTCCTAGCTAGGTTTAATTTCTCTTCCTAACAAACTCAAATTTGATTACTCATCCAAAAAAGATTACTCCAACCCCAATTAATATAACCAACTAGCTAGTTCTTTAAAAATTCTTTCATTATAAGAGCTTATATATCATTTGTTATCAACTAAATTTGTCAAAATATACACAAAACACTTCTACATCATTATCAATTCATCAAATGTCCCCTTTGATACATAAAAAGTACTTCAGCTCATGGTCTTCTTCTCGTACTCTAATTAGGTTAGCGATACTAAAGGCTAATGATCCACATTAGGTTAACCTCATATTTCATACCAATTCAGACTCTGATTAGGCTGGTGATCCGAAAGACTAACACTCGTCAACGATTATTGTCCCTTTCTTAATGATACTTTGATCGTTTGCAGTGTNATTATCATTCTTGGGAAAAAAACTTCGAGAGACGTTTCTCTCTTGCTATTTCACTAAACGAAATTTTATGCAGACATCGAGGTTCATTCGAACCGAACAAAACTTCNTTTATCATTCTTGGGAAAAAAAACTTCGAGAGACGTTTCTCTCTTGCTATTTCACTAAATGAAATTTTATGCAGACATCGAGGTTCATTCGAACCGAACAAAACTTCACCGTGTAACATGACAACATTCCAAGTGCATTTGAAGCTTGAGCCATAGACCAAACCAAGCCCAGACAAATACAACCAAAGGGCGCCTCACCTTTGAGCAACTTGCACAGGATCGATCGGCAAGCACATCCCTATAATTGTTTCATAAACATGAATCTATATTTGTCTTTTGAGTCATGTTCAATAGCTATATAGTACAGATAGTTTGTCAAAATAATAATAATAATAATAATAATAATAAAAGAAGATAGAAATCTCCTGAAAGTCATTTCTACATTAATTAGCCGTTGAAAATAGAAGAGTTCAGATTCTAATAGCACCATTAAATTAGATTAGAANCGTAACATGACGACATTCCAAGTGCATTCGAAGCTTGAGCCATAGGCCAAACCAAGCCCAGACAAATACAACCAAAGGGCGCCTCACTTTTGAGCAACTTGCACAGGATCGATCGGCAAGCACATCCCTATAATTGTTTCATAAACATGAATCTATATTTGTCTTTTGAGTCATGTTTAATAGCTATATAGTACAGATAGTTTGTCAAAATAATAATAATAATAATAATAAAAGATGATAGAAATCTCCTGAAAGCCATTTCTACATTAATTAGCCGTTGAAAATAGAAGAGTTCAGATTCTAATAGCACCATTAAATTAGATTAGAAGTTTCATTATTTTACTATGATTTTCAAATACATTTAATTTGAAAGAACTCACTCCAAAATTGTCACCAAATATTAGCAATGAAAAAAATCTGACTTTTTTATGTTTTATTATTATTATTATGAACTAATCTTCACTAAAATTCTAAATACATTAATTTCTTAGCTTTGGTGGAGCCAATAGTTGAGGTGCCTATTATTTATTTATTAGACACTTCTTTTTTGAATGCTACCATAACAAAATAATTGATCACTTGAGTCAACTTGAACCCTGTTAAACCCATCAAGCTCACATTGTGGAATGATTGTCTAGTTAATTTTGAAAATTTTGGGGGTCATCATAATTTATGGGTTATGTAAATTCTAGGAAGTTCTAAAATTTGTTTAGTAATAACATTTCTGCTCATCTTAGCTCCTTGCTTCTTAGTTATTCTTATTATTTTATGCATAGCATGTTGCTTAACATCTAGTATTCTATAATTGTTCAAATGTGGTAAGGCATATAGCGGGTATATTTGCCCAAAATTAGGTAACGTACAAGATATATTGGAGAAGCTTACACGTATGACATCACACTTCATGTCATTATAATTTGTCGTAGTTTACTNGTCATCATAATTTATGGGTTATGTAAATTCTAGGAAGTTCTAAAATTTGTTTAGTAATGACATTTCTGCTCATCTTAGCTTCTTGCTTCTTAGTTATTCTTATTATTTTATGCATAGCATGTTTCTTAACATCTAGTATTCTATAATTGTTAAAATGTGGTAAGGCATATAGCGGGTATATTTGCCCAAAATTAGGTAACATACAAGATATATTGGAGAAGCTTACACGTATGACATCACACTTCATGTCATTATAATTTGTCGTAGTTTACTATCTTTTCTAATGAAGTCAACAAGTAAATGTTGAATAGATAATCAGGCTTGATTTTAATTCAAAGGTATTGCACATTTACTATTTTTGAACCCTATATGAACAACTTATGATAAGATGTTAATCATAGGACCAACTTTATCAATGATTCACTCACTGAGCCTGACGCCCAGCAGATTGTAAAACTCTTTGTGATATTAATGATTTTATATCATGGATGCTACTTCAAGCTTCAAAGTTAGTAATTCGTAGGCTTGTCATGAACCCATGCAATCCCCATTACAAAACTGTCCCATTAGAAGGGGTTGAAGATCAAGTAGTGAGTGATCACATAGATGAAGATAATTGTTTAAGCTAGATTTGCTTGTGAAGTGATTGATTCTACTTACTAGCTAATATTATTTCTTTTTGAACAAGAATAAAGATATTATGTTTACATAGCCTTCATTGAATTTTATAAGACTTTGCTAACATCAAGAGTGTCAACTTTGAAGACATTGTAATTTATTAAAATTATTTTGTACAATTCTAAGTAGAACTTATACACATTGAATAACAATAGTTTTTTGAGAATGTAAATTATGATAATGGCATTATATTTTTCTTCTCAGTGTCCACAACCATGTTGATACAATATGATGGGCTTTGAGATATCCTATGTTTAGTTTAGATTAGGATATGTTGACACATTTATTCAAAATGTACATTTCATGACAACCGAACACACTTCATAAAACCTACATTAACAAATCTATGAATACAATGACCCTTCTTGGTCATTTAATGGTTTAATATTGATTTGGATCACTCTTAACAAAATTAAAATAATTTTTTTCAATTTTTCATATATATAGATCTACAAGACCATTGGATTGCACGTAGCTAAATTAGAATTTCCAATCGATAAAAGCATAATTAACTCCACCTTAGTTAATAATTAAGGAAAAACTCTATCAACCTACTATTAAAAATCTAATTGACTGATCTTAGTGGACTTTATGGACAAAAATAAAAAAACGAAAAGATGAAATTTATTCAACCATGTATATCTAAAACTCTAATAAGACAGAATGTGTTCAATTTATTATAACTGACATAAATAAACATACATAGGTGAAACGTGCAAAAATGGCCATAAATATAAAATTGATTTAATAACTTGGGCATGGAAATCATTTATAATGTTTTTAACAATGTCCAATTTTGGTATTTCACATTCACTATGATTTTGACTCAATTCACTCTATTGAGTTAGTGTGGTCCATTAAACAATAATCATACCCCTTATGATTGAACAAAACACATTAAAATGATTAGTGAAAAAACCTTCTCAACAGATTACTAAGTCAATCTCAAAAGGATTAAGATATTTGAGCCCTTTTAATAATTCAATTTGGCATGATGGGCATCTGATGTTCGTCCTAACCAAATGACAAAATAATATAAACCACTAGATCACAAGCTTTCCTAAGATATTTGTTACTCATTCATAATTGGAATGAGCCACTTGGCATCTTTAATAAGACCAATTTGAGTATGTAATAAATTGATTATTAATTAAATAAGCTAATTATGTATTTACCCTCAAATTTATGAAAAAAATATTACATGTGGATTTGTCATTTTGTGGTTGTAATGTAGTGAATACAACCATAATACCACCATATAATACCATCAAATTCCCATCTAAGTCATTCGTACGTAATATTTCTTATTGTTATATTCAAAGGTTCTTATTATAGACTCCTTTTGATAATTTATTTTCTTCAAAAGTTCTTATTGTTATATTAAAAAGGTTACGTTTTATGAACAATTGATAACTTTGTCATTAAATAATGTTATCTTTAACATCATAAATTTTAGTTACAAATAATAAGAGTTAGGGAAAATTACATACGCATCACACAATTCTTATGGATTTACATATTCGCACCTAAAGTTTCATTTTTATACCCAGCGCTTTATCTTCGAGTGAAAATATGAATTTTGCTATTGAAATAAGATAATGAGTGTTATTTTTCATATGTTGCTTGTAAATATAAAAGCTTGAAGTGAGATATGTAAATCCATAAGAATTGGGCGCTATGTATGTGAATGCCCCCATTTAGTACTCATTACTAATAAAGAAAGGACAACTAAAAAGTATTATGCTTGTATGTTTATACATACAAAATGATATAAGAAAACTTGTTTCTTTATTCCTAACAAATAGTTTCAATTAATTTAGTTTTTTTTTAATTTATGTTTAATTTTTTATTTTAAATAATATTAATAATAAGAGTAATAAACAATATACACCTAACTCAAATTATAAAATTTTAGTAAAAAATTGGGGATATTTTTAAAAAAATATTTTTTAATTCTGTCACTGCTTTTCTCAGTCCTACTATGTGATGTTAAGATAAAACAAAAAATAAATAATAAGTACAATTAAAGAGAACAGTTTTTTTTATTTTAATATATTTAGATATTATTTGAAAACATGTCGAAAAAAAAAATTTATTCTTATGCATGAGTAATTAAAATTATTTTTTTCAGTTAAATTTGAAAAAAAACAATGATATTAAAATTTTGCCCTTTAAGTACAAAAAGTAATTTTTTATGCACAATTTTATTAAGGTTTTTATATTTTATTGAAATAAATTTAGATTAAAAAAATATATATCCANACAACGACACTAAAAACTTAACAACGGTTATATATTCGATAAAGATGTATATATATAATATTCAATAATGGTAAAATCACACTTATCAATGCAAGTATACATATCACTCAAGTAATATAGGGCTCTAATGGAGTCCTAGATATCGATCNTGAAGTTCAATATGCTTATCTGTCACTAATAGGAAATTGAAATAAATATGTAATTTTAATAACTATTAAATAACCAGATTATACTAATGAGGTTTTTAACGTGATATTCAATATATAAGAAAGCATCCTTCTCCCTGCCGAAAAATTATAGTGAATGGATAAAGTGAATCAGTTCAAATTGTATTGTGCCAAATTGGAACATACCTATTCTTNTGTCACTAATAGGTAATTAAAATAAATATGTAATTTTAATAACTCTTAAATAACTAATTATACTAATAAAGTTTTTAATGTGTTATTCAATAATACACTGAAAACATCATTCTCTTTGTCAAGAAATTATAGTGAATTGATAAAGTGAATCAGTTCAATTTCAAAGCATCCTTCTCCTTGTCAAGAGGTTCTAGTGAATGGATAAAGTGAATTAGTTAAATTTATATTGTATCAAATAGGAGCATACATATTCTTTACCCTTTGGTCCAGGCATAAAGAACATTGACTAANCACTAATAGACAAATAAAATAAATATGTAAATTTAATAACTATTAAGTAACTAATGATACTAATTAAGGTCCAATTGTGATATTCAATATATAAGAAAGCATCCTTCTCCTTGTCAAGAAATTATAGTGAATGGATAAAGTGANCTATTAAATAACTAAGGATACTGAGGAGGGTTTAATTGTGATATTCAATATATAAGAAAGCATCCTTCTCCTTGTCAAGAAATTAGAGGGTTTAAGATATTCAATATATAAGAAAGCATCCTTCTCCTAGTCAAGAAATTATAGTGAATGGATAAAANATGAGTTCAATTTGTATTGTGCTAAATAGGAGCATACATATTCCTTACCCTTTGGTCCAGGCATAAAGAACATTAACTAATCCTACGCTTGTTTACTGAATCTGCGATTAGGCTGGGAGGATACCGGCTCTCACTTCGGAGCTCCCACACTCCCCTTACCTGAGGGCTAAGCTGGGAGGATATCAACTCTCACTTCGGAGCTCCCACGTTCCCCTCACCTGAGGGCTAACATCTACACTTCAACACCCCGGATCTCACTTCGGAGCTCCCATGTTCCCCTCGCCTGAGGGCTAACATCTACACTTCAGCACCCAAATGGGACCGAATTGAGGATTTTAGTCTGTCACTCTAAAATCTCCAATTCTACGCCCGATAATGGCTCTCACTTTGGAGCTCTCACGTTCCCCTCACCTGAGGGCTAACATCTACACTTCAACACCCAAACAATAGGATTGAATTGGGGATTTTAGTCTATCACTCTAAAATCTCCAATTCTAAGCCCGATAATTTTATTTCCCTATTTCAATTGAGGATTTTAGTCTGTCACTCTAAAATCTCCAATTCTACGCCCGATAATTTTATTTCCTAGGCTGGGAGGATACCGACTCTCACTTTGGAGCTTTCACGTTCCCCTCACTTGAGGGCTAACATCTACACATCAGCACCCAAACGATAGGACCGAATTAGGGATTTTAGTCTGTCACTCTAAAATCTCCAATTCTACGCCCGATAATATTGTTTCTTTATTTATTTGCACCCAACTTCCAAGGGCTTTGACCTCCCTGAATCTTGGATGTAACCTTCACTTTACTTGTAAAACTCAACTTATTTTAACAAATCATTTGGCCAGATTGAAAGTAAATTAAGGTCGAAGTGAAAAGATCATCACAATTTCTTAAA
>JXCR01146279.1:173480-206680 GCA_002079205.1 Phalaenopsis hybrid cultivar
TACTTCAAATATGCAAATAATGGCTTCCAAGAGTGATTCTAAGAGTTTAAAACTAAATTCCATGAATTTCTTCCCAATATTTTCTTAACATTCTCAAAATTTTTGGATATTCTCAATGTGGAATAAATTCATGGTGAAAATCAAATATTTTTAGTTTGGAGTGAAGCTCTTACCAAGAGATGATCAAATTCAAATGTGGAAGAAATCAATGGTGAAAATCAAATATTTTTAGTTTGGAGTGAAGCTCTTACCAAGAGATGATCAAATCCGCCATAGTGAAAATCAAATATTTTTAGCTTGGAGTGAAGCTCTTACCTAGAGATGATCAAATCCGGTGTCAAAATGTTTTGAAATGGCCCCAAAATCCAAGATCTCTCAAGCCCTAGGTCAAAAATTGCATTTTTTAGAGGAAGGGGATGATAAATAGTGGCGGTTGACTGGTCAAAATTGCGGTTAAATGTCTTTTTTTGGGATCTCGCCGTCGGCGTGGTCTTCGGCACCGTCAGCGAGCTCTATAGAATTAATATCCTAAGTCTCGGGAAAAGTACGCCGTCAGCGGTGTCGAGGGCGCCGTTGATGAGTTCTATTAAATTGGTTCAATTTCTAGATTTTTGCAATTTGGATCAATTTCAAGCCTCAACGACATCCGTTCAATCATCATAGACATAATTTTAAGTGATTAAATGATGTACTTATCACAAATAAACTTTCACAACACAAAATCCGTTTAGTCATTCTAGACATAAATTTTAAGTGATTAAATGATGTACTAACACAAATAAACATTCACAACACAAAACATCACAAATTTTTAAGTGATTAAATGATGTACTAACACAAATAAACATTCACAACACAAAACATCACAATTAGTTGCAATATACGTTACAAAACACACCTAAGTTTGGTATTTTCTCAACCTTAATACAATCCAAGCCACAACACTCAAAATTTTGAAAACAAACATCCTTTGCTCAGTCTCAACTATACAGAGATCTAAAAGTAAAATTCTAAAGCAAAGCAAACATAAATTTCGAACCAAATTACACACATAGACAGACAGGTAGCAATGTAAATCTACTATTCTTCATATTCAGTGCTAGATTCTCCTCTGAGATCACCCATTGATTGCACATGAACGAAGAGGTTATAGAAGGGTCGATAAATTCTTCAATAGAGTCCTCTTCTATCAATTTCATCCTTCTCATCAGCCGTATCAAACTGTCTTCGATATGTCCAGAGTGAGAAAAATGTTCTTTCATCCTCCAGTCTAGATAATCAAAGAAATGAGATATTATTAATTGCATTCATAATATTTTGTACCTCCTTCTCCAATTTCTTGATTTTGCGCAGGATCACTATTGTCTTGTCCAGAACTAAAGGTTGAATATGCAGTGAATTCTGAGACGATTGATCTACCGTAATAGTCATATCATTTTCATCTTCATTGGCTGGGAATCTCTCTGTTGGGTCCAAAGGCTTCCAAGGTAGAAGTACCTTTTTCCAGTTCTCATAAGATACTTGGAACTGACTACAAAGTAAGAAAATTGTGGAAGGATGTCCAAGCCAATAAGTTGATCCATGAATGATCAGGCCTAAAACAGACTTCATAATTATAAATCCAATATCGATCGGCAGTCCCATTTGGATGCAGTAATTCAGAATAGCACTTTCCTTAGAAAATTTACTGATCCTCATCGTCGGTAACAGTTTTGCAGAAATGAAGAAGTGCCCGTGTTTAGAAACGGGATTTAGAAGTGTTGCAGAAAAACTAACATACCCATTTTCTCTCATTTCCCAGTCTTCAGTTTCGTCCATTAAATATTGGTAAATTTCATTCATCGGGTTTCTTGTCGAGACAAAGCTGGAATAATGGCAGACAGGAACGTTCTCGATAATATATAATTCATTGATCCGTGCATGAGTAAAAGCTATCCATCTACCTTGCACATAGACGACTCCCTGGTTGATTCCATGCAAATTAACATAAAATTCCTTCACCACAAGAACAACTACGGCGGCTGTAGTGCAGCACAACACTTCCCATCTTTGCCTTACAGTCATCTCTTCAATTACCGTCGATGGATTGTTCAATCATCGATTTACGAATCCTCGTTCCTTGACTAATCTTTTCTTTGCCAGTACATTGTTGAAGATTCACTGCACCTCCGCACTAATGAACTTTCTCCGGTCGAACACTCACATTCTATGGTTTTCAGGGGAATTAGACGCCATAAGGATGAATTTGGTGGAGTTTCACTTCATTTTTGGGGAAATATGAACTTAGGAATCAAATTTGGAAGTGTAAAAGGAGTAACTCCCGCCTAAAACCGCTAAAAACCGTCCATTCAAACTCTAGAAACTGCCATCCCGCCGGTCTCACCATCAGCGGCGTCGAGGGCGCCGTCGGTGAGCCTTTAGAAGTTAATTGCCTGGACTCTCAAGAAAAACCCACCCTTAAGGAAAAATTGCATAGTTTCGCTCTGGTTCGAATGCGTTCCAATTTTTCTCTATGGATCCAATTTTTATGATGATNTGCCGTCGGTGAGCCCTTAGAAGTTAATTGCCTGGACTCTCAAGAAAAACCCACCGTTAAGGCAAAAATTGCACAGTTTCGCTCTGGTTCGAATGCGTTCCAATTTTTCTCTATGGATCCAATTTTTATGATGATTCAAGAGTAAATAATAGTAGTAGAGTTCAATACTACCACAAACTAACAATAATTTCAAATAAAAACTACTATAATCGCAATAAAAATNATACCACAAACTAACAATAATTTCAAATAAAAACTACTATAATCGCAATAAAAATAAAGATAATTATGGGTTACCTCCCATAAAGCGCTTGGTTTAACGTCTTCAGCCCAACCTATTCAGGTATTATTCAGGTTGACTGATCATTAAAACCTCTTTAAAATTTGATCTTTTACCNACATTAGCTCGATATCATATAGGCACCTATCCAAGCTTTCGTGCTACTCTCTTTGAAAGGTGCCACTTTACACGACACTAGCATAGCATCTTAGCCTCCTAAATAGCAGCTCCAGAGGTACATAAGTCTGCAATGCCTAAACATATTTGGTGTTCATGTGACTACAAAAAATCCTATAATTGTATATATGTAACAAAATGTATGTTAAAAATAATAAACCTAACTTTGCAACACTCTAATGAACTCGTATCAATAAACTCAAACATGATTCATTGGCTACTCCGGACGAGAGTCTCATTCCACCTATAAATAATATTACTCTCAGTTGGTGGTATAAAAATTTTTCAAAGTATTGGTTAAAATGATATGTGTAAGATAAACCTGAACTTAATGGTCTTTCTATGAGGTTATCTCTATATGAAACCTTTCCAAGTCCAGATCTATAATAGGTGGCCTACTTAACCACTATATATACACATAAGTATTGTAAATAAATTTCGGATTCAGACTAATCTAGAATAAAAAATGTGTTGACTATAAAAATTATATATGCATGAACATGTCTCTTGAAGATGATGTATGAAAAATTCATGTAGGACTCTCTATTGCTAGCCTAATTTAATGATTGACACGCCTTAAAATGTGTTATTTTTATATATACATTTTATGCTCATTTTTAAGGATATTGCACTTTAATGGAAGGTATTTTGTGTGTTTTTGATTTCAGGTGCAAGAGATGAAGTTTAAGAGCAAAAAGAGCAAAAACCAAAATGAGGTCAAATGGAGCAAAAGAGTAAAAAGTGGCATGGCGCCTAAAATGGTTTTGATTTTTGTGCAATGAATTTGAATGAATTTTGAAGGGGTGCTTGAAGTGACTATTGGTGATTTTAAGAATTTTATTTAAATGAAGCATTGGATGGTCGAAAAAGGGGTGGCTTAAAAGAGAGTAGAGGTGTGGGTGTGTATGTGCGGCATGAGTGTGTGCGTGAGAGAGTGTGTTGGTGAGAGTTTTTCTAGTGTGTATTTTGGTGTGTCTATTGGAGTAAGAAGTCATCAAATGAACTTCAAAAGATTTGCTTGGGGAGAATTTTCAGATAAGTACTTTGTATTTTGTTTGAATTTTGTTTTACTGTGTAAACTTGGATTTCAATATAAATCATGTTTTGTTGTATTATCCCCATGAAGACCGAGTATTTTCCTCTATCTTTCTCCTTGCATTAAGAAATAATCATGTGTAGGATTAAAATTATTTAAGATTTCTCTTATTCAATATTTGTGATAATTCACTACTTTGTACTTAATTTACATCTTCAATCTGGTCAATCGGAATATTAAAATTTGTTGTGAATCCATAATGACCTAGGAGGGCTATGTGTTCCTCAACTAGACAGAATCACATTAATCTAGTGGGTGAGAAGGTAGCCCATTGGTTACTACAAATATATATGGAGATAAGTTTTGATGGGCATAAATTGGTCATTCTAGAGTGACAGGCTAGAACCTTAACCAATTTGATCTAGAGTTTGAAACTTAAGGCTAGGTTTTTCCATAGTAATGGTCGTAGTGGGTAATCTGGAAGTGACAAGCTAAACCAACCCAGCATAACCATGGATTTAGGAACTTAACTCTCTGTTAGCTAATGTTCTTTATGCACTCGAAAGAGGGTAAGAATAGGATTGCTCCTATTTTGTACAAAACTATATTTAAAAATTTAGGCATTTGATTCTTACACTGATTATGATCTCTTTGCAAGGGAAAAGAACTTTCACATAATTTGAACTTTTTTACGTAAAACTAGTTTAGAATTATTGCATTTTATTTAAGCTTTGAAAAAGAATTACTAGAAATTTAGTAACTTCTTTTTACGCATAAACTTGCTACCATATTTTCTAGATAATTTTCTGGAGTTAAGTTAAATTTTTACTAAGCCCATAAAAGAGTTTAACCTTTCATGTAGGATCAATATTAGGGTTTTAAAAGAAAATCTTATATTATTTGAAACAATGCGTATACCTACGTAGTACCCCGAGTGTGTAAACTATAATCAAATTTTAATTTCTATAACATATCTATTGTGCACACTAGCCGCTAAAATATATTGGGTCAAGTTTTTTGTCATCTTTTCGAAAACTAAATAGCTGTGTAATTGTGGGTCGGGCCAAGTTTTTGGCGTTGTTGTCGGGGAAGAAAACAATGAAGCAACGAAATTCTTAACTTAGAATTTTTTTTAAAAAAAAACTAAAATTATTTTAGGAAAGTTATAGTGTTGTTTAAATATATAAGTTTTTATTTTTGTGTTAAAAATATATTTATAAAAAAGGAGAAAATAAGACATTTTTTTAGACTTTTGTTTAATTTTATTTTATTTTTAATTTTTGAACTCTTACTTTTGTATGCATTATTTAGGATCTGAAAGATTAGTATCGTACGATTCTAAGTTAGAACAAACCATAAGAGAAATCCGAAAATGAAAAGAACTTCATAATTTACAAGAAATGACAAACACATTACATAATAATATTAATAATCAAACTGTTGAAAATGAACATCATCAAAGACCTCTAAGAGACTATGTAAACCATACAACAGATGAAATTCATTTGAGCATGAGCCCTGTTGTAGCGGCTAACTCATTTGAGCTGAAACCTGACATAATCTACATGATACAAAATAATCAGTTCGAGGGAAGACTATCTCAGGATCCAAACTTACAACTTGCTAGTTTTCTAGAATTATGTACTACATTTAAGTACGACGGCGTATCAAACGACGTTATCAGACTTGGACTTTTTCCTTGTTTCCTTGAGGGATAAAGCTAAGATGTGGTTAAACTCATTAGCACGTGGATCTATTAGAAGATGAGGTTGAACTCATCAGCCCCAATATCTCATTCATAATAGAATTAAAAATGCTAACATATTTTACGGTGGGCCTAGAAGGAATCCTCTCCTTAGTCACATCTCTCTTAGGGTCTGCTTGGGGCAGCTGCAGCTTCTCAACTTTTCAGCTGCAGTTGCGCTGCCACAAGAAGCTGATGTGATAAAACTAGCTGTCTGTTTGTTGCAGCTGTGTGAAAACAGCTGTGGGCCAGCTGTTTCTGGAAAAATGAACATTCTGCCCCTGTTTAAAACAGAACTGTGTAGCCACATATTTGATGCTTCAGAACCAGAAATTCTAAAAATTAAGTGAAGCGGAATAAGAAAGAAAAAAGAAAGATGAAGGCTTTTCTTATTTCAATAATCCATTTGTCCCATAGGTAGCTTTAAAATTCCATGAAAACTCGAGTATTTACATTAATAATAACTTTTGATGAGTAGATGTTAATTACTATCTATTAATTAAAACACAACTTAATTAAACTTTCTAAGGATAATTACATACAGAGTACCTCAAATTTTGATATTTATGAAATTAACTATCCAAGAGATTTTTTGAACAACTGAACCAATGTATTTACGCATGCAATCATCAAACTATTGAGGGTTTGATCAAACTGAAGAATATGAATTGGGGTTTTACCATGAATTTTGATATTTGAGTGAGAATTTGAAAATTGGATGAAAGAGTATGGTTGATTTGTAAATAGTTCTGAGTGGTTTGTATGTAATAGTATAACTATTTAACTTCTATATATTAACCTTATTATTAACTTAATATATATTAAATAGAAAGTTTCGGGTGATGACAATCAAAGAAGGATTTGTCTAATAAATTTGATGCATTACTTGAATGATCGAATCAAAGGAATACCTAAACAGCAGAGGAGCGATTGACCCAAACATCAGAGGAGCGATGGGAGTTAGGGGAAGATCGATGGGCTACCTGAAGCAGAGCAACGGGAGTCAGAGGAGGAGCGACTGGAGGAACAACGGGTGACTGGAAGTAGAGGGGCGACAGGAGGAGCGCAATTTGGCGTCGAACAAATGGTTAGAGGAGCGACATGACAAGGGTAAGCTACGTAATAAATCATAGCTCGATCGCAGACCGCGGGGTTTGATCTGCGGCCCTATTTTTCACAAAAAGCAGGCAAACCGTGCTCCCAAATCCCTCCCAAACGCTTGTACTTCGCAACCTTACGCCACACCACGGTCCCAAACAGACCCTTAGTAGACGATTTCCTCTTTTCTCTCAACTCATTATCAATCAGTCTCCTACTTGTGGACGGCGTTCGCCAATAATAACTCCCCCGAAACCTTTATCTTCACCATGATAAAATTCCTCATCTCGAGAGATTAAAGAACAAAGGTTTTCAACCCTCAACCTTTTAAGTGAGAATAAATCTTTTTTTGACACAAGTGGCAATGAGCTGCTCATGAATTTTTAATGTCGATTAACTTTTTTTAAAAGTTTGTTATTTCACTTAAGAGCATGACAGAGCTTCACATTGATTAGAATTAAAAAAAATTAAATTAAATTATTTTATTTTTTTTTTTTTGTTTGGGAAATATAAATTTAGACAATAAAGTCCCTTATATTAAATACTGAGTGAAAGAATGAAAAATCAGAGCCCCAAAAAATGAACTACCCCACTTGTGGCAACCACAAAATCTTTATTGATATTCTGCAAGGAAACACCTTTCTTTTTTTCTGGAGGTTGGTGAGACCTTTGTCTGCGCCAAGAAATGCCAAACCCAAAAATAAAAAAATTTGCGTACGTAAGACCCCCACGCAGCGCTGCTTACGATAGAGAAGTTATTCAGAGGATATTGGGAGGTTAATCCACATTATACCCCTTGTAACATTCATGTAGCCTACAAATATATAAAAACAAAAGCGTGAAACTTACTAGAAGGTACAGGTAGGTTACAGGTATGTTATAGGAATGTTACAAAAAGTATAACACGGATATAACCCACAATACTCTCTGAATAACCTCCCTAACATACGCAGTGCTGCGTACTTCTTACGTACGCAAATTTTTCTCCATAGCTCCTGAGTTCAACTTCGTTGCATTATATTTTATTATTATATTTTGCTAATGCTAATTTGCTACCATCCGAGCATTCCAAAACTATATTTTAGGAAGAAAAGCAAAGAGAATCTGTTCCTACAGCTCTGATCACAGACAAGCTTGAAGAGATAACTATGATTTCTCTCTGCAAAAACCGAAAAAAATTGTTTTTTGCCGAATCAACCCTGACAATGTAAACTGTCTTACTTCACCAATATTCCAATCCATGACTTGCCCATATCCGAATCAAGATAAGAACACTTCAAATTTACTCTTTCATGCAAACTACCACGAAATTTTGTGGCAATTGCTAATATTTTTATGATGTGTTGGGATAATATTTTTAAAAATTTTATATTTTATATTTCTACCACCCTAATCTTTCATAAAACATAAAAAACACCACCATTTCAATTTTTAAGAACTGATATACAACTTTGCATGAAGAATATTGAAATGTAAGCAGAGTAAGCATGGAAGCATTTTGGGAAGAAAAAGTCTGGCCACTAACACGTCTTTCAGCATCAAATTTACATATTTCACTTCAACTCTTCCGCATGATAATTCCAGGAGCAGGAAAACATTATGTTACAGATCTCATCCTTCAACAAGGTTCTTCTATACCAATAATAATACATTCTATATCCCAACATGTAGCCCCATAAACAAAAGGAAAAATTACATGCAATATATGTACGTGCTGATTGGTAGTATTGTGATGATATTATGACGATATTGTGTTGGTATTATGATGAATATCACTACAATACCACCACAATACTATCAAATCCGCACATTCCCTATTACTTCAATAAAAAGACAAAACACAACAAAACAGAGGGAACATTACCTATAGAATCTGCACATGTGGATTGGTGGTATTTGATGATATTTGATAGTATTGTGATGTTATTTGGCGATATTTGATAGCATTGTGATGATATTCGACCACAATAATACTACTATAATATCATCAAATATCACCAAATTCACATATATCCATAGAAACAAGAGTCAAACACAAGGGAAGCCCCTAAAAAATATATATATCACCTGATAGAAATCTAATCAAATCCTCCCCTGCCGATCACTAGACGTTGGCGAAGAACTCCAACCACCACCCCCACTCATAGCTATCTGTTGATGATGTTGTTGTTGATGCTGCTGTTGCTGATGATGATAAGAAGGCAGCTGTGCAGACCCATACATCTGCTGACCCATCATCATCATCCCACCACCACCATACATCCCCGCAGCACCACTTGCAAATCCCCCTGCATTGCTTCCCATCCCCATACCACCACCCACACCCCCATTTCCTCCATTACCACTCCCTCCATCCTTCTGCGACTGAGAGCTGCTACCCCCCACCTTCTCCCCTTCCATCTCACGAAATTTCTGCAGATAGATCTTAAGTGGCTCAACATACTCCTCGAAGCCAAGGGTGGTCATGGCCCATAGCAAATCGTCACCATTAATGGTCTTGCGCTTCTCGCGCTGACACTTATCAGAGGCCTCGCCGGTGATGAAGCTGATGAACTCAGATACGCATTCCTGAACGGTCTCTTTTGCATCCTTGGAGATCTTGGCGTTGGCCGGGAGGGCTTTCTTCATGATTCGGCTAACGTTGGCGATGGGGAGGAAGCGGTCCTGTTCGCGAGATGAATAATCGCTGCTTAGGGCGGCATTGCTGTTGTTATGCCCGCCGGATTCGTTGTCAGAATCCGCCATGGGAGCGGACTGTATGCAGTATTCGGATTACAGTTTCTGTAATCAGGAATGTTGAAGGGGAAAAATGGCACCTTTTTCAGGTTTGGGAAGGCGAGAAGAGCTCTGATTGAATTTTTACTTGAAGAAGTGAAGTCGGGAAGTTGGGAAAAGGAAAACCCTAGAATTGGAAGATGCTAAAGCAGGGGCTACGGATAGATTTTGCAGCGAGAGAGAGAGAGAGAGAGAGAGAGAGACGGCGGTCGGCAGAGGGGTAGCTCTTGGTGCTAAAATGATGGTGGAGGGGAAACGTGGAAAAATAAGGGCCGTTTGCGGTTTGATAAGGAGGGAGAGTCGTGGGATGTTTGTGACCGTTGATGTTTTTGGTTTAACGGATCTCAACCGTTTAATTTTGGAGCTAACCTAATCTGGTGACACGTGATTTGTTCATTATTAGCTCGCGTGGGAGCGAGCCAATGGGAAGCGCCGGCTTGATACAAGTGAGTCCCTCTTTTTATTTCAGAAAAAATATCAAAGCATCATGTGAAAACAAACCAAAGGGAAAAATTATTCCATACATTGCGTGAGGTGTCCGATTCGGACCGTAAATCACGTGATATACGATCCCAATGTATTTCGGTGGGGCCCATCTAAATTTAAAAAAAAATGGAAATAATCTTGACCGTACGTCACCGTGATCTACGATCAGGATCGGACACCGCATGCAGAGATGCATGCGGTATCGGTACGCAATAATTTCCCAACCAAAAGGGTAAAGGAATCAAGATATGCTTCTAAAACAATTACATACAATGTATTCCAACCAATTAATAGAAGCATGTTCAAATTCATCAATCAACAATCAAGCTTAATACCAAATGAAATAAAAGGTTATGCTAAATCTCTAAATGCGGTTGTAACACGATGCAAAAGTTTGGGTACATCATATCTCAAAAACCACCAACCCGCTACACAACTAAGCCAGACTAATAAATAAAGTGTATCAACTATTAGATAAAACAAAAACACAATATCACTAACCAACTCGGTTGGACCATCAAATAAAATATATGACTTATTAGTAAAAGTAAAAAGACCAACTCACNTTAACCTATGGTTGCTAACGAGACTTCTCACGGTCTAAATGAAATTATGGAACTCATTAAGTTGAGTTTAGTAAATTTATTTGGACTAATTGAATCTAATAGAAAATAGTGATGCCGGAACGAGGGAACCGTAGGATCCTAACTGGTGTCGCTCTAATCAACTTTAACATGCCCCCATAAAATTTAAAGAACATCAACCATAGGACCACCTGATTTGATATCATAACTTGACACACTAGAAAACTTAAACTCGCCATGGCAAGGAGCTTGGAGCTAACATGGTAGGCAGCACAGCCATCTTCAACAGCAAAACTTGTCTTACCTAGCTAAACCAATTTTCCTTCCTTAGACATAAACAACAAAGCCATATGACTTCGAGGTTGCTTGCTTATGCAACGTAAATCCTCAACTTATCTTTAGGCCTTTGTATAGTCATGCTATACAATATAAGCCCTAACTCGTCTTAGAATTCCGAGGTTGTCGTCCGTCACGACCTAAATCCTCACATCTTCCAAGTTGTTTTTGTGATCGTTTCACACGAATGTCTAAATAATAAAATTGGCAGGATGAAACACCTAAATATTTCTCCTCAGAACTGAAGCCAAACATTAGGACAGCTTGGGAAGTCACTGTGGTTCTCCTCTAGATCCATTACATTCCCTAGTTCTTCCTCCTTTGGACTCTACAACAAAATGTTACAAATTTGAACCAATCCCCTTTCACACCTCTACGTCCGATTTCATTTGAAAAGTCCTACCCTTTTGAAACTCCTTGAAGATAATATTTACTGATTTTTATCGAGAGTCTTCTTAGGTGACTTTGGTCATTTAAGATGTAATTAACTATAGGCTAGATTTTTATCGAGAGTCTTCTTAGGTGACTTTGGTCATTTAAGATGTAATTAACTATAGGGGAATTTTTATCGAGAGTCTTCTTAGGTGACTTTGGTCATTTAAGATGTAATTAACTATAGGGGTACCCTTATATGAAGCATGTCCGAACCCAGCTTAATATAAACCCTATTTAATCTTTTATATTAAATATCTTATAGGAAGCAAGTCCGAACTCAGCTTAATATAAACCATATTTAATTTTTTTATATTGAATAGGGGAACTTGTCAGTAAATATAAAGGTTTCATAGACCAAATGGATTTCATATATTCCTTAGTTTATTTGATCGAGCCTCATCCTCAAGTCTTGCGCTTATCCTTCGGGATAGATATAGGATTTGAGGTACAACACTCTCTCATTTAAATTATAAAAAATATGGGGTCAGTTTGATTTCATATTTTTTAAAATTAATTATATATGTAAATTAAAATGTCCTTCGGAAGCGGGCGACGAGATTTTGATTCCGGTGTCCGACAGCTTCTTACGGGCAACTCTCCAACCGAAAATAACACCGACAAACATGTAAAAACCGCGTAGCTATTGTCTTAGTCAACAATTGGAAAGAATCACATGAGAGTGTATGAATGAGAATGTAGTTCATATGATTGAGTGCAAATAAAATAAAAAAAATATTCATTGAAGGGTGTAGAGTTATAAGACTTTAAAGTGACAGGTTAAAGCCCCCAACTTAGTTTATTGTTTTAGGATATGATACGACAAGTTAGCCCCCAGGTTGAGGGAATCAAGGGAACTCTAGAGTGAGAGCTAGTATCCTCCCTGCCTAGCCGGTCTTCAGAACTATTCAAACTTTAAATTAACCAATATTCTTTGTAGCATCTCTAGTAAGAGTAAAGAATATTATTGCTCCTAATTGGCACAACACAATATGCATACATCAACAATAGAATTTTTATACTTATTACTGATTCATGATAAGAAGAAAGATATTTTTATATTTAGTGTTTTTCTTCTACAAAAAACTCAAGTTATCTTTTTAAGTTTGTATTGTTTTTTGTCAAAATATTAAAATTAACAAAAATATTTAAACTTTTTTTACTGCGAAAATGTCTTTAGTTTAAATAATTATCTTTTTAAAAATAGAAAGTTTTTCAAAAAGTGCATATTGCAATATCTTCCCTGTAGTTTAATATTCAGGTTTTATATTAGATAACGATACATATACTTGCGTAGTATCCTAATATAAATTGAAAGTTAAATTATTATTTTTCCTTACGATCAAATTTTTGGTTTTGTTACAAAATAAAGAAATATAAATTAAAAATATAATCAGAATTATTATTATATTGTTGCATATAAACAGTTATTGAGGATTAATACTCAAATGAATTTCATATGTTGTAGGATTAGCATAATCTCTTAAAGGTCTCTAATGATATTCATTTTCAATTCAAGCATTACTCAAATAGCAAGCCACTTTGCTAATATTATCTATATCTTTTTTTGTTTTCAAATTTTTCTAATAGTTCTTTCTAATTCAGAATCGTAAGGTACTAAATTTTTAGATCTTACATTACGCATCAATAAATAAAATAAGTAATTGAAAATAAGCAACCACACTTAAATTAGAAAATGTTCAAGCTAAACTACGAACATTCTTTTTTTTAGTTTAGTTTTTAAAGTAAAAATAAAATAACTTACTACTACTACTTTTCGTTACTTCCTCAGCAACGACGCCAAAAATTTGATGCGAGTGGATTTAGTATGTTAATTTTGCACTTATTTTTAATATTACAAAATACACACGGTAGATATAATAATAAATATGCAATATAATTCCAACAAAAGTAATTTTAATAAAAAATAGTGTATCTTTAAAACTCTTTTAAACTGCCAAATCCCCTTTAAAATAACACAAGTATATGTATCGCTCAAGTAATAAAGAGCTCTAATGGAGTCATAGATATCAATCCTACAGGAAAGTTGAAAATGCCTATAGATAGCTCTTAAGATTATAATTATAATTTAAACTAATAAAAGTAAAGTGCGAAGTTTAAATATTAACAACTAAAGTGAATGTTATTTAAAATGCAGTTGAAAAATAAAGTTAACTAGACCAAAAACTAAACTTTCAATAGTAAAATTACAAAAACTAAATGAAATTTTTGTTGACGAAAAGTTTAAATTTAAGAAAGCATCCTTCCCCTTACAATGAGCATATGGATTGTGAAGAAATTAAAATTATTTTTAAAAAATATATATAAAAACTATGTCGTGCCAAATAAGAGCAATCATATTCTTTACTCTCTTCCAAGTGTTATAAAGAACATTGACTAATTCAGAGTTTGGTCCCTAATTTTGTGGTTAGGCTGGGAGGATACCGACTGCCACACTAAAACTCGCATTACTCCCTCATCTAAGGGCTAACAATCTCACATTAGTTTCCAATCAACTGAACCAAATTGGGGATTTTAATCTGTCACCTTAAAATCTCCGATTCTGCATCCAACAAAGTATACTTTCCTATTTATTTGCACTCAATTCCATGGATGACATACTCTACCATGAAATCAAATGTGATTCTCTCCATGTATGTTTCTCAACACATTTTAATATTTCAATTGACCAGATTGAAAAGTGAAAGAAGATTGGAGTTCAAATCATTACAAATTATTAACATTTAAACCATGAAAAACAAAATTACTTCTTCAAAAAACCATATTTTAAAGTATGGAGAAGAATAAAGAAGACTACTCAGAATTCATGAGAAGGATACGACAAAACATGAATTTCATATATAAAAACAAGTTTTAAAAAATAAAAGAAACAACTTATCTCACAATCCTTCTCAATAAAATCCTTAGAAGTTCTCTCCAAGCCTTTCACTCTTTACAAGCACTCCAAATTCTCTCTTAGAAGCGTAATGAAGAAGAAATCTCTCACATTCCTTCTCCTCTTACAACCCTAGAAGAAAATCTCGAAGCCCTTGACTTTCTCTCACTATCTCTTCCTGTTGTCTTTCACACCACCCCCTTTCATGTCACACCCCAACTCTTTGAAGTCTTCTTCTTTTATTTGGGCTTCCTTCTTTCAAAAAGAATTCAAATTTTTCTCCAAAAGTCAACTCTTTTGAATTCAAAAGATGTGTCATTTGATCCAAGAGACATATCCCTTCATAAAGAAACCTTCCAAAGTGTCTAGATGCATTGAATAACTCCAAAAGGTGTTTAGAACAAGTTTTCCTTTGAAAATTCGAGCAAAATTAGCATCGAACGGCCTTAATCTGCAAAAAGTCATCTCTGGCGCATCTGCACCAGATTTGGAGCATCACACGCCAAGGCTCTGTCAAACGGCGCATCATGCGCCAGATTCCCAAAATTTGATTTTTTTTTCTCCAAATTTCATCTTTTTTTGCTAATTTTTCTCCAAATGCCTAAAACTGTTATACCTGCAATAAAACACAAAAATACCCTTCTTTATAGTGCAATATCACAAAAAATAGGCATAAATTACATACTTAAATCAACATATTATTTTGGTGTATCAATGATGATAAACCAAGCGCTATCTTGGGAGACAACCCAAGTATTATTTGATGAATTACACGTTTTTTTTGCATTTATTTCAAAACCTACTATAAAATTTGTTTTTTAAGTTTTCTCTTAAATTGGCTTAATATTTCATCTAGACTAATTTTGAATCTTGTTTCCTTATAAAGTAGCAGCCCTTATATTGAGATTGGTACTGTTGCAGCATTTGATTACCTTTGTTTGCTTCACTTTGTACTTTACTTTCTGAGATCCATGTTATTTAATCTATCTTTACTTTTTTATATACTTACTTGCTTTATTTTTTTTTTATTTTTACTTTCTTGATATGCATGTGTAGAAAAAAAATAAGTTTGGGTGAGAAAAAATCTACTTTATTATAAACTTGAGAGGTAGTTAACTTAGCTTAGCAAAAGATTTATACTTCATTGTATAACTCTTGTTAGAATTTTTTGATTTATTCAAATTGCTTATCACAGTTTTGTTAAAGAAAATAAATTCTGTTAGGAAAAGATTAACTTTAAGGAGTAATGATAAAATTTTAAAACTTATCAACTTCAGACTTTACTTATAAGAAGCCCATAGATTCTTTAAAAAGGTTATTCAAATATTGATTAGCCAATCAAAATATCTTTAATATTTGTCAGTTCATTTTAACCAAACTAATGTGATCTTAAAGTTTTAACTAGAAAGGTTAAGAAGTGAAAAATTAAAAATAATCAACTGTTCAGTTTTATTACCAAAGGAACATAATCCCCTTCACATTTTAAAAGAAAAAAAAAAGAAGTTGCCAACTAGATGTACTTATGCTTAGAAGAAAAAAGAAAAAGAATAAAAAGAATAAAAGAAAATTAATAAAAGAAAAGGCAAAAAGTGAAAAATTCCTAAGGAGAAGCTTGAGATTGGTGCAACAAAATTTAAGAAAAGAAAAGAAAGTTAAAGGAGAGCTAATGAGACTTAAGTTATAAATTGAGCCTTGATCCTTTTCGTCAAAACCATAGTATAAGTTGTTTTCAAGGGTATGAGTTAGGAGAACTTTGAGTTGGCTAAAATACACCAAAACAGTGATCAAGATATTTAAGTTTCATGAAAGGGATTCCAAATAACCCCAATTTAAGGATCAACAAAAATTTTCTTAAGAATGAAAGAAGAGAATTATGGAAAGATAAAGTTGTTAACTATTAAAGATAATCAAGTCTGAATGACATTTCACACTTTTACTTAGATTCGATAAACAAGTTGAAAGGTTAGAACTCACAAGAGTACTAATTCAATTAATAAATCCCAACTAAGCCATGTGATTACTTTAGAGCAAGTAATATGGTAGGTTTGGGGGTATTAACATGAATTAATTTTATGTGATTTTAATTGTTATTTTTCTAGAATTTTATATGTTTCTCACAGATTTATGTTTGAGAAAGATTTTTGTGTTCACGTTGTACATGATGCATGAATTGAATATGAATAAGTTGGAATGAGAAAATCAAGCGAAAAGTGCCCCGAAGTGGCATGAATATGCCTAAAGCTAGAGTGACCATGCGACCTATTGAACATAGCTAGCATAACTACAATAGAATTAGTGTGACCATGCTACCTGAAGCAGTAGGGAAATGTGGCCATACCACAATCAGGCGTGGCCACGCTGGCCCATGCAGCCTAGTAGCGTGACCATGCCAGAAACGGGCGTGATCACTCTGTTGAGCAAGAAAATGCTTTAGAAAGAAAATTTGATGAACCAATGTGAGATTATTTAATAAAACCAATCCTTAGGGCTTCTAAAAAGGAGTTATGAATCAAAGAAGTTTTAGAGGCTGAAAGAAAAGAGTTTGTCAAATATTTTTAGATCTTTCTTAGAAGTTATCTTCCTCCTTTGGTGGAAGCCTTTAAAAGAGAGTTTTTATTTATTTGGTGAGTTGTGAAGAGTTTGTATGAGAGGCGAAGGTGCTGACTGTACAAAGAAAACAATTTCATGTAAGTTTTTAATAATTATATTACTTGTAATGAATTTTCACTTTTTGCTATAGTTTTCTTCATAATGAGCGGCTAAGGTTTTCATTGCGTCTCTATGATGTAGGGTGTAATAAATTTATAGTGGATTTTCCATAATATTTTTTTTGTTAATCTTTTTTTCTTGTGCTTCATGGCTTATGTTCTTAGTTAACCTTAGAAATTAATTTACTTCAAGTTTGGCCAACTAGGATGTTAAAATGTTTCATAAAATTATGACATCTAACCATTGTGTAGTGGAAATGAAGAGTTAACCACAAAATTTTGAGAGAATAGACATATTCCAATAGATTTATATAATCTTTCATGGGAATGAAAAATTCATGTGGAATGCCATGGGGATTGAGCAAGCATCAACTTCATAGGTTCTAGGATTCTTTGACTCTGACATAGACGTAAGGCGTACTATGTCCCCAATTGACATCAGTCATGCAGAAAACTATTTACAAAGAATCAAAATCACTACGATCCGTGAATCACAAAGGCATGAGCCTTATCTAACTTGAAGGAACTCACAAACTTCTTCTTTTATTTTATGCATTCTTTCCTTGTCGAGTATTCTATTTTTCTTGGACCTTAAGGCTTAATAACATTCTTGTAACATACTCCAAGCTAGATTAACTTAATTTTTCTTAGACTTTAGGACTTAGTAACGTCCTTTGTGTAGAAGAAAATATTACACATTTTCTGTGGGATTGATTGATGTGTGGAACTCATGAACCGTATTTCTACTTGACACGTGCATTTGTATTGTATGGCCGACTTACTTCCCAAAAAGTTTTGGCACATTGTTAGCTTAAATCAATATGCTCTTCCTTTATTTTTCATGACTCCCTGCATAAAAAACTACCATAATAAATTAGAGTGCATTCATTATACTTAGTAAACACATAAAAGACACCAACAAAATGTTTTGCTAGCCATAAACCATAACAATAGCTAAGCATATGAATAACCTAACAACACTCTACCTATTTCTAGAAAGCATGTTAAAAAATTTTGTCCTAGTCACATACAATTAAGTGTGAGCGGAAGTGTGGCTAAGGTTAGCGTATGTTCTTGACTGTTTTCATCCCCGACCTCATCCTAAAAATCCAAGAAATTTAACATACGCCAGTAGAGATGACGGTTTTGTGAAAACAAATGTCTTAAAAAGGTTGACCTCACATATGATCTAAGTTATAGATGCTTAATTTCAGAATAAATTAAAACATGATGAATATTATTATTTAAAAAAATATTATTTTTTTTGTTTTTTTAAAGTAGATCCTATGTGAAAACAGCTCCTAAGTGGAATACATTAGACCTTATGGAACCTTGGCATAAACATACGCTAGTCAATCGTGATGCAAAAAATTTACATTATATGATGCGAAATGCTCGTGAAAAATGCTCATTAAAGCTTCATGACCAACATCAAGTCACTTATCTTTCAAGGAGGATTTGCCATCAAGGTTGACTAAGTTATAATCACACAAAAATGTAATGTGATCTAGCATATTGTGATTGCTCTATCAAGATGTGAGTGATCATAATTTATATGTCAAATGCTTGAGATAATATGGCATCTCTACATGGTATGATCAATCACATCAAATGTCAAATGATAGTTCAAACTATCAACATGCTAAACGAGCATTCACTACGAGCATATGGTGAAATACACTTCTAACAGACATGTCAAGAATGCAGATGCAAATGCACATGGTGCTACAATTGTATGAAATTCATAGATGATGCTAGATCTGATTATGTCAAGTACAGGGCACCCTGGGAGATTACACCTCTCTTGAATGATAATCAATGTGCATATTCAAATGATGAGTGCAATGCATCATGCAAATGTGTGTGGTGTTGCACTCATAAGATGCACACAAAAGCAACACGATTCACATTGGTTACATTGGGTACAAGACACTTTGAGGGAATTACACCTTGCTCAAATTACAACCAAAATGCTCAATCATATGATAACCACGACCAAAGTAGGATGTGCAAGAAATGTATATACACACATGCAAATTTCTAAATCTATCAAATTGTTGTGTGAAGTGGCATAATGCTTTGATAGCAATGAGACTAGCACACAAACATTCTAAAAAAGGGAGTAATTAAAACATGCTTGACATTAAATAATAAAGCACAAGTAAAAATCTGATTTTTCACGCACTTAGAAACAAAACCACAAGCTAATAAAAATATAAATATTTTTTTTTTCATGCAATCAAACACTAAATCATACATATTTGGCAAAAAAAAACATTTTTATGTAATTGAACATCAATCCATGCACACATTGTAAAAATGTATTTTTTTTATGCTATTGGACAGTGAATCATGCACATATAGCAAATATGTATTTTTCATGTGTGTGTGTGTGTGTGAGTGTGTGTGTGTGTGTGTGTGTGTGTGTGTGTGTGTGTGTGTGTCATCAATTCATTAACACAACATAAAATATAATTTCGCATTCTTTAATTAAATCATAAGCAAAAATATATATTTTTTAAGTTAGTAATATTTTTAGACATCTCAACCAATACCTTTAAAATGTTCACATGCATATGCTCCACATATCGTATGATCATGCAATGTACATATCACATGCCAAAAATAGAACTAAATTCTCTTGATTGGCTAATATCTTTCCCTAAATGACTCTCATAGGTCCTAGGCTCAAGGTTGTGAAGTGTGCCAACCTTTTATTACACAAGGTCATAAGAAGCCCACTTCTGATTGCTTGGATAAATCATGAAGAATTTTTCATGATGAAAAGTCGACATAAAATTAAGAGTTTTCTATCAAAGAAGTCATCATAACCTAGAGAATGAATGATCCAAGAAACCCACTTTATTCTCTATGTTTAATAGGCTTCTTCTTTTCCATCAAAAAGGTAGAGCTGCAAAAGGCAACTGTGAGATTTCTACAATTTTGGCTATCATAGGTAAATGGGAAGGGTTATGGTAGAAAACCCACGGAACGTAGGGGAAAATTAGAAAGCTCCCCTAACCTAAATTTTCCTCTAACATCAACTTATCCTAGCTAACTATAACATCAACCAATGGTCTTTCTATGAAAAGAACAAGAATGTTTAGAGTTTATCACCACCGCGATGGTTGAAAAAACATTCTCTCTTGCTCTAAGATTTGCTTATCCGTAGGATATCCTCATATTATGTCAAGGAACTTGAGAAAATGAAGCTCTCTATTTTACTCTCATAAAATGAGGAAGTGGAGAAGAAGTGGTGGATGAAATTATTCTCTTATTCCCAAAGGATGAAAAAGGTATAAAATGGAGGATGGAGTTGAAAGAAAAAAGAAGAAGAAGAAGAAGAAAAGAAGAATTCACTTTCTCTGTTTTCTCACCAAGGATCTCTCCTCTCTCAGCCTCTCTTTCTTTCCTCAAACTAAAAAAATCACCAGTGTACTTCATTATGGATATATATTTTGCAGGTGTTGCAGTGAGTGCATGTTTGCTTTCCTAATATCAAGTTAATAAATTGATTAAAAATTAGACTTGAAACAATATTAAAGGTTGGTGGGTGTCAGAAGATGATCTCTATGAAAAACCAAATGGAGTTGAATTGAAAGAACAAAAGGAGCCATAAGGAGACATAAGGATAAGGATGAATGAGGATGAACTGGGATGAAGCCTCAAATGCAGGTAATTCCTAGGGGAGCTTCATGGGGCTTACAAAACTAGGAGGAACTGAAGATCCCATAAGCCTATCTATCAGTCTCATAAGTTTATGTTAAGCTATACAAGGGAATATTCTAAGCTAACCACTTTTCCTTTTCTTCTGGAGTTCTATAGTGGTACCCAACTAAACCAACCTTTAATTATATTTTATATTTTGGTTGATTATAATTTTATTGGTTTGCTTAAGCATTTAGTTTTACCACACGTTAGAAAACCTTGCTTTTTACTGGTAGATTCGACCTTGTTTTAATCCTAGATAGGATTAAACATTATGTGACATTTCATACCATTCAACTAGGTCAAAGATCTTACTATGATAACAAATATCATCATAATTTTAGATCTTGAGCCTAATCATTTCTTTACACTAAAAGTCCTCACCTTTTATGCTTTTAAATTATCTTGTGTCATTGAAATATAAGTTCTAATATTTTAATAATTTGAACAATTTAAATTTAAATAAATCTTAATTAAAAAACATAAAGCCCAATACAAGATTGCAGGAGTACTATTGAGCTATTTAGCACTGACTACTTCTAACATTTTCTTCTTTGACATCCAACGAAATAATTTTTTAATTCTATCTTTTTCCAAATAAAAATCCATTTTAAAAATCTTTAAAATATAAATGTTAAAATCCATAAAGACGTGAGGCATTATTTTAATCAATATTATTATTATGAGATGATTTCACTTAAGATGTAACTAATTACAAAAAACTTATAACCAAGGTTAAGTAAAAAATTATTACCTTGCATTCTTCTTGTCTGTAATTAGGGTTGTCGAAAAAGCTCGTTGTTCGTGAATTGTTCGTGTCAGTTCGTCAATGGGTTCGTGTTCGATTCGTTCGATAAGTAAACAAGACGAATGTGAACAAATTTTTTTCATTCGATTAGTTAAACGAACCAAACACAAACAATGATGCGTTCGTTCGTGTTCGAATCATTATTGTTCGAAATATAAAATAATTTAAAATAATTATATATNGAACACACTTCATAAAACCTACATTAACAAATCTATAAATACAATGGCCCTTCTTGGTCATTTAATGGTTTAATATTGATTTGGATCACTCTTAACAAAATTAAAATAATTTTTTTCAATTTTTCATATATATAGATCTACAAGACCATTGGATTGCACGTAGCTAAATTAGAATTTCCAATCGATAAAAGCATAATTAACTCCACCTTAGTTAATCATTAAGGAAAAACTCAATCAACCTACTATTAACCATCTAATTGACTGATCTTAGTGGACTTTATGGACAAAAATAAAAAAACGAAAAAGTGAAATTTATTCAACCATGTATATCTAAAACTCTAATAAGACAGAATGTGTTCAATTTATTATAACTGACATAAATAAACATACATAGGTGAAACGTGCAAAAATGGCCATAAATATAAAATTGATTTAATAACTTGGGCATGGAAATCATTTATAATGTTTTTAACAATGTCCAATTTTGGTATTTCACATTTACTATGATTTTGACTCAATTCACTCTATTGAGTTAGTGTGGTCATACCCCTTATGATTGAACAAAACACATTAAAATGATTAGTGAAAAAACCTTCTCAACAGATTACTAAGTCAATCTCAAAAGGATTAAGATATTTGTCCCCATTAAATAATTCAATTTGGCATGATGGGCATCTGATGTTCGTCCTAACCAAATGACAAAATAATATAAACCACTAGATCACAAGCTTTCCTAAGATATTTGTTACTCATTCATAATTGGAATGAGCCACTTGGCATCTTTAATAAGACCAATTTGAGTATGTAATAAATTGATTATTAATTAAATAAGCTAATTATGTATTTACCCTCAAATTTATGAAAAAAATATTACATGTGGATTTGTCATTTTGTGGTTGTAATGTAGTGAATACAACCATAATACCACCATATAATACCATCAAATTCCCATCTAAGTCATTCGTACGTAATATTTCTTATTGTTATATTCAAAGGTTCTTATTATAGACTCCTTTTGATAATTTATTTTCTTCAAAAGTTCTTATTGTTATATTAAAAAGGTTACGTTTTATGAACAATTGATAACTTTGTCATTAAATAATGTTATCTTTAACATCATAAATTTTAGTTACAAATAATAAGAGTTAGGGAAAATTACATACGCATCACACAATTCTTATGGATTTACATATTCGCACCTAAAGTTTCATTTTTATACCCAGCGCTTTATCTTCGAGTGAAAATATGAATTTTGCTATTGAAATAAGATAATGAGTGTTATTTTTCATATGTTGCTTGTAAATATAAAAGCTTGAAGTGAGATATGTATATCCATAAGAATTAGGCGCTATGTATGTGAATGCCCCCATTTAGTACTCATTACTAATAAAGAAATGACAACTAAAAAGTATTATGCTTGTATGTTTATACATACAAAATGATTTAAGAAAACTTGTTTCTTTATTCCTAACAAATAGTTTCAATTAATTTAGTTTTTTTTTTTAATTTATGTTTAATTTTTTATTTTAAATAATATTAATAATAAGAGTAATAAACAATATACACCTAACTCAAATTATAAAATTTTAGTAAAAATTTCGGGATATTTTTTAAAAAATATTTTTTAATTCTGTCACTGCTTTTCTCAGTCCTACTACGTGATGTTAAGATAAAACAAAAAATAAATAATAAGAACAATTAAAGAGAACAGTTTTTTTTTTATTTTAATATATTTAGATATTATTTGAAAACATGTCGAAAAAAAAAATTTATTCTTATGCATGAGTAATTAAAATTATTTTTTTCAATTAAATTTGAAAAAAAACAATGATATTAAAATTTTGCCCTTTAAGTACAAAAAGTAATTTTTATGCACAATTTTATTAAGGTTTTTATATTTTATTGAAATAAATTTAGATTAAAAAAATATATATCCAATCAAAAAACCTAAGAAATCTTAATCTAAAATTTTAAAGCAGTGGGTTTAAATTATGCATATTATTTTTTAGGCTCAATTTTCCCGAAAAAAATTAGTACAAGTCTGAAATTAAGATGCTTAATCTAAGTTTTTAAATAAAAAATATTATAAGTCATTCACAAAATTTATGGCAGAATGTTATCATCATATTAAAATTATAGTTGGCATATTATTTTTATTGATGATTTATAAATATTAATATAAAATTTAATTTATTTGTAAGATGGGATTTAATTTTGTAAAAAAAAATCAGAAAAGAATCATTAAAAATAATAAAAAAATATACAACATAAAAATATTATATATCCAATAAAGCTGAAGCCTAATACATCTAAAATGTTAATGAATAAAATGAAAATTAATATCATACAACTCTCTATACTGGGCTAGTATATCCTATAATTGGTTTCAACTTTATATGGGTGGTATGGTTCGATCAACTATAACGTAAAAATTTGAAGAGTGTTGTGATCTATCATGTAACTGATGTTATTGCACCTCTAAACGCTCAAGAATGTCATCCTCTTTCTTCATTGTGAACTTTCATATATGATAAGAAACAAGTTGCTACTCATGTAAAGATGAACTAATAATGAGAACCTATAATTGATGCTAATGAGAAGTTGTGTAGCAATTGNAGGTGGTATGGTTCGATCAACTATAACGTAGAAATTTGAAGAGTGTTGTGATCTATCATGTAACTGATGTTATTGCGCCTCTAAACGCTCAAGAATGTCATCCTCTTTCTTCATTGTGAACTGTCATACATGATAAGAAACAAGCTGCTACTCATGTAAAGATGAACTAATAATGAGAACCTATAATTGATGCTAATGAGAAGTTGTGTAGCAATTGACATCCAGGACTATCCCTCATTTTGTGATGCAGAAGAGCAACTACCTATGATCAACCTAGAATGTCATGGTTTAAACATTGCTAAAAACATAAATAACAANACATGTATGTTACAAATACCATCTCTCGATTCACGCCTAAATCATCTTGTGCAATAATGTAAGCCTCCATATTTTCCCAAATCATAATATATCATTAATGATAGTCTACCCAGTTAACATCATCCTTTATTCAACCATTAGCATGACATAAATTTAATTACATTAGCTCGATATCATATAGGCACCTATCCAAGCTTTCGTGCTACTCTCTTTGAAAGGTGCCACTTTACACGACACTAGCATAGCATCTTAGCCTCCTAAATAGCAGCTCCAGAGGTACATAAGTCTGCAATGCCTAAACATATTTGGTGTTCATGTGACTACAAAAAATCCTATAATTGTATATATGTAACAAAATGTATGTTAAAAATAATAAACCTAACTTTGCAACACTCTAATGAACTCGTATCAATAAACTCAAACATGATTCATTGGCTACTCCGGACGAGAGTCTCATTCCACCTATAAATAATATTACTCTCAGTTGGTGGTATAAAAATTTTTCAAAGTATTGGTTAAAATGATATGTGTAAGATAAACCTGAACTTAATGGTCTTTCTATGAGGTTATCTCTATATGAAACCTTTCCAAGGCCAGATCTATAATAGGTGGCCTACTTAACCACTATATATACACATAAGTATTGTAAATAAATTTCGGATTCAGACTAATCTAGAATAAAAAATGTGTTGACTATAAAAATTATATATGCATGAACATGTCTCTTGAAGATGATGTATGAAAAATTCATGTAGGACTTTTTATTGCTAGCCTAATTTAATGATTGACATGCGTTAAAATGTGTTATTTTTATATATAAATTTTATGCTCATTTTTAAGGATATTGTGTTTTATTGGAATGTATTTTGTGTGTTTTTTATTTCAGGTGCAAGAGATTGAGTTTAAGAGCAAAAAGAGCAAAAACCAAAATGAGGTTAAATGGAGCAAAAGAGTAAAAAGTGACATGTCGCCTAAAACAGTTTTGATTTTTGTGCAATGAATTTGGATGAATTTTGAAGAGGTGCTTGAAGTGACTATTGGTGATTTTAAGAACTTTAATTAAACGAAGCATTGGCTAGTCGAAAAAGGGGTGGCTTGATAGAGAGTAGAGGCGTGGGTGTGTATGTGTGGCATGAGTGTGTGCGTGAGAGAGTGTGTTGATGAGAGTCTTTCTAGTGTGTATTTTGGTGTGTCTATTGGAGTAAGAAGTCATCAAATGAACTTCAAAGGATTTGCTTGGGGAGAAGTTTCAGATAAGTACTTTGTATTTTTGTTTGAATTTTATTTTACTATGTAAACTTGCATTTCAATATAAATCATGTTTTGTTGTGTTATTCCCATGAAGACCGAGTAATTTCCCCCATCTTTCTCCTTGCATTAAAAAATAATCACGTGTAGGATTAAAATTATTTAAGTTTTCTCTTATTTAATACTTGTGAGAATTCACTACTTTGTACTTAATTTATATATTCAATTTGGCCAATCGGAATGTTAAAATTTGGTATGTGTTCCTCAACTAGAAAGAATCACATTAATCTAGTGGGTGAGAAGGTAGCCCATTGGTTACTACAAATATATGGGGTGATAAGTTTTGATGGGCATAAATTGGTCATTCTATAGTGACAAACTAAAAACCTTAACCAATTTGATCTAGAGTATGGAACTTAAGGCTAGGTTATTCCATAATAATGGTCGTAGTGGGTAATCTGGAAGTGACAGGCTAGAACCAACCCAACATAACCAAGGATTTAGGAACTTAACTCTTTGTTAGCTAATGTTTTTTATGCACTCGAAAGAGAGTAAGAATATGATTGCTTCTATTTTGTACAAAACTATATTTAAAAATTTAGGCATTTGATTCTTACACTGATTATAATCTCTTTGCAAGGGAAAAAAACTTTGGCATAATTTGAACTTTCCTACGTAACACTAGTTTAGAAATATTGCATTTTTTTTAAGCTTTGAAAAAGAATTACTAGGAATTTAGTAACTTATTTTTATGCATAAACTTGCAACCATATTTTCTAGATAATTTTCTGGAGTTAAGTTAAATTTTTACTAAGCCCATAAAAGAGTTTCACCTTCCCTATAGGATCGATATTAGGGTTTTAAAAGAAAATCTTATATTACTTGAAACGATGCGTATACTTGCTTAGTACCCGAGTGTGTAAACTATAATCAAAATCTAATTTCCATAACATATCTATTGTGCACACTAGTCACTAAAATATATTGGGTCAAGTTTTTTGTCATCTTTTCGAAAACTAAATAACTGTGTAATTGTGGGTCATGCCAAGTTTTTGGCGTCATTGTCGGGGAAAGAAACAATGAAGCAACAAAATTTTTAACTTAGAAATTAAAAAAAAAAAACTAAAAATTATTTTAGGAAAGTTATAGTGTTGTTTAAATATATAAGTGTTTATTTTTGTGTTAAAAACATATTTATAAAAAAAAGAGAAAAAACTGAAAATAAAACATTTTTTTGGACTTTTGTTTAATTTTATTTTATTTTTAATTTCTGAATTTTTACTTTTGTATGTGTTAATTAGGATCTGAAGGATTAGTACTGTACTATTCTAAGTTAGAACGAACCATAAGAGAAATCCAAAAATGAAAAGAACTTCACAATTTACAAGAAATGACAAACACATTACATAATAATATTAATAATCAAACTGTTGAAAATGAACATCATCAAAGACCTCTAAGAGACTATGTAAACCTTAAAAACAGATGAAATTCATTTGAGCATACAAACCCCTGCTGTAGAGGCTAACTCATTTGAGCTGAAATCTGACATAATCTACATGATACAAAATAATCAGTTCGAGGGAAGACGATCTCAGGATCCAAACTTACAACTTGCTAGTTTTCTAGAATTATGTACTACATTTAAGTACGACGACATGTCAAATGACATTATTAGATTTAGAATTTTTTTTCCTTAAGACATAAAGCTAAGATGTAGTTAAACTCATTAACACATGGATCTATTAGAAGATGAGGTTTAACTCATTAGCCCCTAGATCTCATTCATGATAGAATTAAAAATGCTCACATATTTTATGGTGGGCCTAGAAGGAATCCTCTTCTTAGTCACATCTATCTTAGGGTCTGTTTTGGGCTGCTGCAGCTTCTCAACTTTTCAGTTGCAGTTGCGCTACCACAAGAAGCTCCTACGGGGAAACTGGCTGTCTGTTTGTTGCAGCTGTGTGAAAATAACTGCGGGGCAGCTGTTTCTAGAAAAATGAACATTCTGCTCCTGTTTAAAATAGAACTGTGATAGCCACATATTTGATGCTTCGGAACCAGAAATTCTAAAAATTAAGTGAAGCAGAATAAGAAAGAAAAAAGAAAGAAGGCTTTTCTTATTTCAATAGTCCATTTGTCCCATAGGTAGCTTTATAATTCATTTGTCCCATAGGTAGCTTTAAAATTCCAATGAAAACTCGAGTATTCACATTAATAATAAGATTCTTGATGAGTAGCTGTATCTTTCTATCTATTAATTAAAACACAACTTAATTAAACTTTCTAAGGATAATTAAATACAGAGTACCTGAAAATTTGATATTTATAAATTAACTATCCAAGATATTTTTTTGAACAACTGAACCGATGTATTTACGCATGCAATCATCAAACTATTGAGGATTTGATCAAACTGAAGAATATGGATTGGGGTATTACCATGAATTTTGATATTTGAGTGAGAATTTGAAAATTGGATGAAAGAGTATGGTTGACTTGTAAATAGTTCTGAGTGGTTTGTATGTAATAGCATAGCTATTTAACTTATATATATTAACCTCATTAGAAGGATTAACCTTAATACATATTAAATAGAAAGTTTCGGATGTTGACAATCAAAGACGATTTGTCTAATAAATTTGATGCATTACTTGAACGATCGAATCAAAGGAATACCTAAACAGCAGAGGAGCGATTGACCCAAACAGCAGAGGAGCGACGGGAGTTAGGGGAAGATCGATGGGCGACCTAAAGCAGAGCAACGAGAGTCAGGAGAGGAGCGACTGGAGGAACGACGAGCGACTGGATGTAGAGGGGCGACAGGAGGAGCGCAATTTGGCGTCGAACAGATGGTTAGAGGAGCGACATGACAAGGGTAAGGTACGTAATAAATCATAGCACGATCGCAGACCGCGGGGTTTAATCTGCGGCCCGATTTTTCCCAAAAAGCAGGCAAACCGTGCTCCCAAATCCCTCCCAAACGCTTGTACTTCGCAGCCTTACGCCACACCGCGTCCCAAACAGACCCTTAGTAGACAGGCAGTCTCCTACTTGTGGACGGCGTTCGCCAATAATAACTCCCCCGAAACCTTTTCTTCACCATGACAAGATTCCTCGTCTCGAGAGATTAAAGAACAAAGGTTTTCAACCCTCAACCTTTTAAGTGAGAATAAATCTTTTTTGACACAAGTGGCAATAAGCTGCTCATGAATTTTTAATGTCGATTAACTTTTTTTAAAAGTTTGTTATTTTACTTAAGAGCATGACAGAGCTTCACATTCATTAAAATTTAAAAAATAAATAAATTAAATTATTATTATTATTATTATTATTATTATTTTGTTTGGGAAATATAAATTTAGACAATAAAGTCCCTTATATTAAATACTGAGTGAAAGAATGAAAAATCAGAGCCCCAAAACATGAACCACCCCAGTTGTGGCAACCACAAAATCTTTATTGATATTTTGCAAGGAAACACCTTTCTTCTTTTCTGGAGGTTGGTGAGACCTTTGTCTGCACCAAGAAATGCCAAACCCAAAAATAAAAAAAATTTGCGTACGTAAGACCCACACAGCGCTGCTTACGATAGAGAAGTTATTCAGAGGATATTGAGAGGTTAATCCACATTATACCCCTTATAACATTCATGTAACCTACAAATATATAAAAACAAAAGCGTGAAACTTACTAGAAGGTACAAGTAAGTTACAGATATGTTATAGAGAGGTTACAAAAAGTATAACACGGATATAACCCACAGTACCCTCTAAATAACCTCCCTAACGTACGCAGTGCTGCGTACTTCTTACGTACGCAAATTTTTCTCCATAGCTCCTGTGTTCAACTTCGTTGCATTATATTTTATTATTATATTTTGCTAATGCTAAATTGCTACCATCCGAGCATTCCAAAACTATATTTTAGGAAGAAAAGCAAAGAGAATCTGTTCCTACAGCTCTGATCACAGACAAGCTTGAAGAGATAACTATGATTTCTCTCTGCAAAAACCGAAAAAAATTGTTTTTTGCCGAATCAACCCTGACAATGTACCCTGTCTTACTTCACCAATATTCCAATCCATGACTTGCCCATGTCCGAATCAAGATAAGAAGACTTCAAATTTTCTTTTCATGCAAACAAGCACGAAATGTTGTGGCAATTGCTTAATATTTTAATGATCTGTTGGGATAATATTTTTACATGCAACTCAATTTCTCTGTCTTTACATTACATATCTAATACAAAAACTTTATATTTTATATTTCTACCACCCTAATCTTTCATAAAACATAAAAAAACACCACCATTTCAATTTTTAAAAACTGATATACAAACTTGCATGAAGAATATTGAAATGTAAGCAGAGTAAGCATGGAAGCATTTTGAGAAGAAAAACTCTGGCCACTAACACGGCTTTCAGCATCAAATTTACATATTTCAATTCAACTCTTCCGCATGATAATTCCAGGAGCAGGAAACCATTATGTTACAGATCTCATCCTTCAACAAGGTTCTTCTATACCAATAACAATACATTCTATATCCCAACACGTAGCCCCATAAACAAAAGCAAAAATTACATGCAATATCTCTACGTGCTGATTGGTAGTATTGTGATGATATTACGACGATATTGTGTTGGTATTATGATGAATAATGAATATCACTACAATACCACCACAATACTATCAAATCCGCACATTCTCTATCTCCTATCTGCATGTAATATCACTTCAATAAAAAGACAAAACACAACAAAACAGAGATAGAATCTGCACATGTGGATTGGTGGTATTTGATGATATTTGATAGTATTGTGATGTTATTTGGCAATATTTGATAGCATTGTGATGACATTCGACTATAATAATACTACTATAATATCACCAAAATATTACCAAATTCACAAATATCCGCAGAAACAAGAGTCAAACACAAGGGAAGCCCCTAAAAAATATATATATCACCTGATAGAAATCCAATCAAATCCTCCCCTGCCGATCACTAGACGTTGGTGAAGAACTCCAACCACCACCCCCACTCATAGCTATCTGTTGATGATGTTGTTGTTGCTGCTGCTGTTGCTGATGATGATAAGAAGGCAGCTGTGCAGACCCATACATCTGCTGACCCATCATCATCATCCCACCACCACCATACATCCCCGCAGCACCACCTGCAAATCCCCCTGCATTGCTTCCCATCCCCATACCACCACCCACACCCCCATTTCCTCCATTACCACTCCCTCCATCCTTCTGCGACTGAGAGCTGCTACCCCCCACCTTCTCCCCTTCCATCTCACGAAATTTCTGCAGATAGATCTTAAGTGGCTCAACATACTCCTCGAAGCCAAGGGTGGTCATGGCCCATAGCAAATCGTCACCATTAATGGTCTTGCGCTTCTCGCGCTGACACTTATCAGAGGCCTCGCCGGTGATGAAGCTGATGAACTCAGATACGCATTCCTGAACGGTCTCTTTTGCATCCTTGGAGATCTTGGCGTTGGCCGGGAGGGCTTTCTTCATGATTCGGCTAACGTTGGCGATGGGGAGGAAGCGGTCCTGTTCGCGAGATGAATAATCGCTGCTTAGGGCGGCATTGCTGTTGTTATGCCCGCCGGATTCGTTGTCAGAATCCGCCATGGGAGCGGACTGTATGCAGTATTCGGATTACAGTTTCTGTAATCAGGAATGTTGAAGGGGAAAAATGGCACCTTTTTCAGGTTTGGGAAGGCGAGAAGAGCTCTGATTGAATTTTTACTTGAAGAAGTGAAGTCGGGAAGTTGGGAAAAGGAAAACCCTAGAATTGGAAGATGCTAAAGCAGGGGCTACGGATAGATTTTGCAGCGAGAGAGAGCGAGAGAGAGAGAGAGAGACGGCGGTCGGCAGAGGGGTAGCTCTTGGTGCTAAAATGATGGTGGAGGGGAAACGTGGAAAAATAAGGGCCGTTTGCGGTTTGATAAGGAGGGAGAGTCGTGGGATGTTTGTGACCGTTGATGTTTTTGGTTTAACGGATCTCAACCGTTTAATTTTGGAGCTAACCTAATCTGGTGACACGTGATTTGTTCATTATTAGCTCGCGTGGGAGCGAGCCAATGGGAAGCGCCGGCTTGATACAAGTGAGAGTGTCCCTCTTTTTATTTCATAAAAATATCAAAGCATTATGTGAAAACAAACCAAAAGTAAAAATTATTATATATCTTGCATGCGGTGTCCGATCCGGATCGTAAATCACGTGATATACGGTCTCAATGTATTTTGGTGGGTCCCATCTAAATTAAAAAAAAAATAACGGAAATAATTCTGACCATACATCACCGTGATCTACGGTCAGGATCAGACACCACATGCAGAGATGCATGCGGTGTCCGTACACAATAATTTCCCAACCAAAAGGGTAAAGGAATCAAGATATGCTTCTAAAACAATTACATACAATGTATTCCAACCAATTAATAGAAGCATGTTCAAATTCATCAATCAACAACCAAGCTTAATACCAAATGAAATAAAAGGTTATGCTAAATCTCTAAATGCGGTTGTAACACGATGCAAGAGTTTGGGTACATCATAGCTCAAAAACCACCAACCCGCTACACAACTAAGCCAGGCCAATAAATAAAGTGTATCAACTATTAGCAAAAACAAAAACACAATCTCACTAACCAACTCGGTTGGACCATCAAATAAAATATATGACTTATTAGTAAAAGTAAAAAGACCAACTCACTGTCTGAAACAGCCAAACCATCATATGTTAAACAGAAAAAAAAAAGCCCTATTGGATGAACAGCTACAAAATAGGATAAAAAAACATCACTCACCAAAATTGAACAAGATATTAGAATGAAACAACCATCTAGCAACAAGTAAAATTCCATGGCCAAGGATATAAGTCAGAATTCAGAGCCAAAAGAAAAGATGAAATATATCCAAAAATATCATATTACATAGCAAATTTTTTCATTAATGTTTGGGAATCTATGAAAAAATATGTAATTTCATCAAAAAATGTGGAACGTCTACGTGCGATAAACCTCGTAAGGATAGATCAAGTATGTCCGCCCAAACAAGATCGGCCAGTGACACCTTGGACCTGTCGGCTATTTTTTTTTTCGAAAATAAGATTTTAAAATTTTAATTTAGAATTTAATATATATATATATATATATATATATATATATATATATATATATATATATATATATATATATATATATATAT